>JABJVR010048058.1:0-53337 GCA_025773905.1 Chitala chitala
GATGAAGTGTAGTGGTTAGTGCCCTTGGTGCAGTGTAGTGGTCACTGCCCTTGGTGCAGTGTAATGGTTAACATCCTCGATGAAGTGTAGTGGTCAGTGCCCTTGGTACAGTGTAGTGGTAAACACCCTTGATGCAGTGTAGATGTCAGTGCCCTTGGTGCAGTGTAATGGTTAACATCCTTGATGAAGTGTAGCGGTCAGTGCCCTTGGTACAGTGTAGTGGTAAACACCCTTGATGAAGTGTAGTGGTCAGTGCCCTTGGTGCAGTGTAGTGATGAACATTCTTGCTGCAATGCTGGTCCAAAGATGCTCAACAAGAGTGCACTCAGACTTCCATTGCATAGTCAGTCCGCAGGCTAGTGGAGGCCAAAGTGTATCAGACTGGCCCTGGCCCTCACAGCTTATATATTTGTTTTTGTATATTACTACTATGTACAAAAAGACCTGCATAGTGTATTATTTATTGCAAAACAGCATTGCGCCCATAGCACCTATAAAGAAAACTTGACTGGCCTTGCTCCTTCCATACAAGCTTTTAATGGACTTGTGCCTCTTTACCTGTAGGGTCTTTTATTTCTTTCAAGCTCCCAGAACTGTGTCATTCTTCAATACACTGGCAATTTGGAAGTTTCTCAAACTGCAAGAGAAAGACTTTGTAGTGGAGTCTTTTAACAAAGAGGAACAGAATCACTTCCCAATTTTGTCAAGGGATCCTATTTTTAGACATGGAGCCAATGCAAACGATGACTTGCGGCTGTAGTTCTACATTCCGAGTACACAAAGCGCTACCATCACTTTCACTCCACAGTCGGTGACATGATGCTCACCGTTGTTCGGCCCTTTTGTTGGTCCCAGACTGCTTTTATAACCACTTATTTCTTCTCCTATTTTTATACTAGGTCACGTTTTGCTCTGCCTGCAAAATTACAAAGTTTTGCTTCTCATTTGTTTTGCGCTCCTTTTCTCTTTCATACTCTCTTCATTTTGTTCTCTTCAGCTGTTTCTCTGCCTCAAATTCAGTGCATTCTTTACCCCCAGTGACATTATGGTCAGGAAAATCAATGAGAACCCAAACAATATACTGGATGGGAAGTTGCCACAGTTTGCACACCTAAACACACAACCCATCTCCCAGAGTAGTATAGAAACACTATAACCATCTACTGCATGACCTCTATTTGTCCAATAACCTTTATTTTTATAGTTACTTTATTCAGCTGTGAGCTTTAAAACATTTTACACATTAATCCCCAGTTGCCAGGGAGTTTCAGCTCTTTTTTCCTTCTAAAGCTCTACACTGCTCTTCGTGAGAATATACCAGCATGAAAGCAGTACATCAGTTTAAACGTGACAATGTGAGAGATTGAATGTTCCTGTCTTACGTTAGGTTTCTCACAGCCTTATGAATGCAGTGGCCCTGTCAAGAGTCAAGGCTGGGGACAATTGTAAAGGCAGACTTAAAATAGAATTCCATTCCTTTTTTTTCTGGAGATTAATGTGAACAAGAACACAAATGAAACAGGAAAGATGAGTGGAGCTGGAAACAGGTGAAAGACGGGTAAATTAGTGTGCTGCATACAAGGGATTCGGTTACAGAATTAGCAGTGCTAATTTCAGATATTGTTGCTTGACAGCGAAGGATGCCGGTGGTGTATACACCGCGGCAAACCGAGTTTCCCTGATTGACCACAGCTGTGCTTCATTGTTCATTTAGCTCTCTGTTGGTGAGTTAGATTTTGGCATATATGTGACAGGCCTCACTGTGGATACAAACAGGCAATAGGTACTTTCAATCAGGAACAGGTAAGCAAAGCAGCAGAAACACACCACTCTACTTCTGTTCCATTTCAGGGTATAGGTCAGCTCGCTGCCAGTCTGCCAGTGTTGTTATTGAAAGGTCTGGGAGTTTACACTGACTGAGCAAAAGATACACCATGTCTGGATTTCTTTCATACAGTGCAAAAGTACATCTCTTCGACAGCATAATCCTACAACAATATAGATTCCGGGGAAATAAATACATTTTTATGCTACTGTAATACAACGCTAAATGAAAATGTCTTGCAAAGCAGGAACTGGTGCAGTATCAGAAAAACAATGCAAGAAGCTTGGCTAGACCACAGGGTAGCCCTTTGCTAAATGTCTCTCCTCTCACTCAAAACTTTATATAGGAAACGTTATCAAGCCAAATGTGCAGCTCCATTCAAAAGCCATTTCTACATTTCCTTACTTCCTCCAATGTATGTAATGACTCCAGGTATTAAAGCAGGAGATGTAAGGTTTACAAACACCAGGTCTTCAATCCATGCTTAGAACAGCAGCATGTGAAAATTTAAAGCATGTAATCACCAATTCAAACAATGAATCTGCCTGCCCATTTCAAATAATTGTAAGCAGAGATCTCATTACAGTAGTAAAGCAGTTATGTCCATACACTGAATAAATGTCCAATGATTTCCAAAAGGTTAGCTTCAGTTCAGAATTCTCAGTCATGCAACAATAAATAGTTACTGCAACAAATTTACGCTTATGTTAAAGTAAAAACAAAAACCTGATTAAATCAAGCATTTAAATACAGGTTTTTTACTGTTTCATTCAAATTCCTTCATTTCTGCTCCAAATTGTTTGCAGTTTACAAAAGGGATGGCTGACACTTTTATGCCGCATTATTTATCTCTGACATTAAATTTCTGCACACTCATGGTAATAAGTCATGCCAGTTTTGGTGAGGTGTTGCCTTCACTTAGAAACTAAGTGAATTTCTTATAAAACTGAGTCACTGATTGGTACCCACATGTAATTTTCAACCCACTTACAACACTCATGAAGTTATTCATTCAATCATTACTGCAGGTTAATTAATTTAAGAATTCCATAGTAACATCATTAAAACTCCCACAAAAAAGAAAAGACTGACTCAGCTGGTTCGACTGTACAAAAGAGAAAATTAATCCCTTCTACCAGAAAGATATCCAATCATGAATGTATTCAGCATCATAATTTACCCCTCTTTTACCTCTAATAAACTATGGCACTTTCATTAAAGTTACAGAAATGTTACCGCTGTCTAATTCACAAAGCTATCAACTGTTCTGTAGTGTAGGTAGGAATAACTAAAAAGGCGTGGCTCTTTACAGATTGTTTTAAAACAGAGACGTAAGTATACAGTTTATGTTCCATAAGCATTATAATACCTAGCTAATTTGAAGGGGTAATAATTAAAACCTGCTGGAACCACAAATAATAAATACAGTGCAGCTGTTTATGAATATGAATGACTCCAGCATGCATCAAGAACCATAAGTATTGTTATGCATTACGCAGTTCTATGACCACATTTCATTATGTAGAAACAATTCATTATGCAGATAGTATACACAGGAGGCATTACTGAATATCCATTATTGACTAAGCAAGCATAAAACCTTATTTTATTGAGGTCAGACATTTCTGACAACCTTCAAAAAAACATATTCGTTTATGAGTGGTAAAAACACTAGGTAACTTTTGTATGGCAGCTCCACAAGTGCCACAATTAAATGGAAGATTATTTACATAAGAGGGTTATCAGCAAAGTCGTGCTGTTTTAGCTTATGGCCAGCTTACAAAAATTGTGTCAGCGATAAAACATTAACTTCAATAAAGGTCTAAATGACACTTCATACTCAGAACAGAATTTGAAGAATGCAAACTGAATGGAGAGTACTGACGCCAGATCAATGTACATTTGGCTGCATATTTTCTGTTACACAATAACTCAATAAACATTTAACATGTTGTGTCTGTACAACTTTGCTTGCCGTGTTACAGTTGTCTTCATAATATTCTTTTCCCATTGCTAGTCTATTAATATGCCATTGCTAAGCGTCTTCTGTTCTTATAATGTGGTCATTCCAAAACTTCTATGTTTTATATAAGTGTTCTGCATGTTGACCCTCTGAGGCTGAGTCTGTTGATCTGCCTGAACCTTTAAAGAAAACTCTGAGCTCTGGACAGAAAACATCAAGTTTCCTTGTTGGTTTACTCACACATTCAGCTTCTACAAAAAATCACATTCTATCACTAGCCGGTCAGTTTAGTCCAGGGCTGTTATGTCTGGCTTCAGTCCTGGAAAAAAAAGTGTAAGGGAAAGGAGATCCAAAGTAAGGAAGGCACAGATTCACAATCAGCGACACAACATTCATCACCATGACCTCACATTCCTTCCCTACTGACGCCCTGGGCTCGCTTTCTCCGTACACATTAATCATAACTACTCGCACCCGTGGTCTGTATGTCACAAATCACACCGTCGCTGGTCAGTGGCAGCGCGAGGCGGGGCAATGCCATCCGTCTCCAGGGCTCGCCTCCTGAGCCTCATTTCTCACATGTTGTGAACACGAACAAATGTGAGAGTCTACAAAGTCTCACGGCCTCGCGACACTTCCTGTCCGCTGCTATTCGGGCTGGGATTTTTGAGCTGACACATTATCTCTCCTGCCACCGTCACTGTCATGACCCCAAAAGGCCTCCTGCTGAGACTGTCCCTTGCCCTAGTTTGCCCTGCTGGCATTGCCATCTGCTGCCAACCACAACCCAGTTCAAGATAGGCATTGGCACTGAGGTGTCCCTTGGAGATGACATTGGGATAACCCTCTCAGTTTTATGGAGCCTTTTCATCACTGCCATTACGCACCTTCAGCTCCGTCACCTAATACTTACTGCTCACCCATTGACTATCCTCTTTTGGGCTGTCACGGGCTCACCTGAACAAACTACATGTACTACAGGAACCACAGAGTAAGGAACATTGTAGCTACTGCAATTTAAAATTGCTGCTGCTATCCCCTCAGGTGGAATAATTACCATGAAAAAAGAAATATCCTATGTCAACACCTGTCATCGTCACAACTACAAGAGCACACAGCCGGGAAAGATAATGAAACTCAACGTCCGTCAACTTCAAAGAATTACTGATCTATTAAATCCCCTTCCTTTCTACTTCATACAGCCCACGTATCATTCCACACCAAGTTGATTTGCCAGAATTAATAAATCAGGAAAAGGGAATTACATACGCAATTATAAATCTTTAATAACCATATGTTAATGATCACTGTGACAACTAAGCACTGTTAATAGGTCAGTAATAACAGGTACTTCCATATGAACACTAGCATATTAATTCATAGCGGTTCAGTTTGACGGGCACATGTTTGTTAAATTACAGAGTGTGGACACAGTGCTTCTCATACAGCAGCTCCGTTACGGGAGACCTAAGTGAGCAGCTACACTCACACTTGCAGCAGCACTTGGATGCTGTAAGTAGCCGGCAGGCGGGCTGCCCCTGTATCTCCGCACCTAGCAGAGCTGTCAACTGCGAAGGAGACACGGAGCCATCTGTCTTGCGTAGTCGCAGGAACAGTTCCAGATGTTGGCACTCTTGTTAGGAGTTTTTAGTTCTCACGTTTCGCTGTTTAACATGTTGCTTCATTGTAAACCCCTGGGGACAACATCCGTTATGGTGACCGATGTGATTCTGTATTCTCGCTGCTTTGGGGGATGCGGGAGGTGCCAAAATTTTAATTGCCAATTGAATGAAAGATTCACCCGAAATTGTTTAGATGCTGTTTGGCTGTCTGACTGAACAATATTGTTGACACATGTTTGAAGAAATCTCTGTATAGACTTACAGTATCAGTGCAAGATAAACTAAATGCGTGTATATTTTGGAACTAGACAGCTGGCCAGACATTATCCAGTGATCATAAGGGGACTCATATGGGTGTTTACATTTGGCCATTCTTCATACATCAACATCAGTAATCATGATTACCAGCATCTCTGCCTTTGTGATACCTTTGCTCTAAGCCTCTCAAGGCACTGTGCTCCATCTTGCCCCCACACAGTTTGTCCTGATCCTCCAAGAAAACTGAAAGAAACATCAAATCTTTGTTTAGTGATAATACAGTGCCAGGTGAAGTTCAGCATGGCTCCCCTTGTGTGGCTGAGGAATGAGAAATTCTTCTTTCTCTTATATTCCATGCAGGGAGGCCTAATTCATTTCCCACATTTAACAACAAACACATCCCAAAAGAGAACTGAGTCTAACTATGAGTATCCATAGAGTAGAAGTAGGAACCTCATTCATGTGTTTGTGTTTATGTACATTTATCTTGCAATAAAAATGTTTCTTTTTTCTTAAAAAACAGTTATACTGTGCTCAATGCAACAGAAGACATTTTAGTTAGCTGCAACTGTAAAAATGGCTACTGTACTTCCAAAGGTGGCAATGTTCCTGGATTATTAAGGTAAAGGCTTGTTATAGTTTTATGTAACTAACAAAACAATAAAGCAGCAATATAATCTTAATGACCCAGTCATTTTTATGGACCACATGATCACTGTTTTGATTTATTGTTTTCTTTTTTCATACAGCAGGTGATGTACCACGTAGCACGTGTGACAAGTCTTTACAATGCAGAATCCGAATTCTTGAACAGACAGCAATGCAACGACTTACATTTACTTCTCAACTGGACATGATGCCTGTGACACCACTGTTTTCCCCAAAACCCCAAATGTAATCATGATTCTAATTATTAGATAGAAACTTCTCAGAGGTGTTGAGGAGTTACATACTCTTTAACCCAATCTAAAACATCCATGGGAAAACATTACTGGAACACAACAGTAATTTGGTCAGTGTAGTACCAACATCACAGAAAGATTTTTCAATTGTCAGAACTAGTAGAGTCAGCTGCAAAATGGTGATAACCTGTAGGTTTATCAAGTTGTGTGCAAGTGTCCAAGTATCCAAAAAAGTGTTACATACTGACTTTAACACAGACATACAACTTCCCCATGTAAATAGACATTTCTATGGTCAAGGATGAACAAATAGTTAGACTTGGGTTAGTTTGTCATCATAAATTTTGCAAAAGCTGAAGAACATTAAGAAGCCATCAAAATGTAAGGTCTACTTTAAATACAAAGGCAGTAATCATCATTAAGATTAAAGCCAATGATCTTCAATAGCCAAAAAAATCACAAAGATATAAACAGCCCACTGGCACATCAAACTGACACTGTTGCTCATTGTGATCAGAAGGAATATGAGAATACAAGCCCTGACACAGCACAGACATTACGCAGTGATATTGAATTGAAAAAGGGCCGTTGAATTTAGACTGTTTTCAAGACGGTCTACAAAGACGCTTGTGAATGGCGGACAGCCGCCTTATGGAAATCCTTTAATGTGCCTCTAATGCTTTCACAACCAAGTGGTGAGTCACAGACGGGGCAACTCAAATTCCATTATCCAGCAAGCTTCAGCTGGTAAATGGACAAGGTGACAGACTCGGCAGTCCAAAATGCCATTTGCCATTTGTCTGATTTACTCTGTACACAAAAACAACAGCTGATATTGAAATCTGCTCTCTCATATGCATATACTTCTTATTGATACTACAAAGTAAATCAAAACAGACATTTTTTTTTGGGAAGGGGGGGTAGTAGCATATGCCTGATGTGTGTCACAGAAATAATCTGTTTTGTTTCTTTGTGGAAACCCTTATTGTAAATCCCCAGCATTTAATAAGTCAGCCCAATTATCCTCTCCACCTAGGTCTGTTCAACACGGCTGCACATCAGATATCTGTGATTCATAGAACAGCAGTGACCGACAAACAGAAGCTGTTTCGGTAGGGATTTGGTTATCTCGTGTCTAAGACATAAAAGGTATTAGGAAGAAAAAAAAGCCCTGCAACATTTCAATAATAAGCAAGCACCCATAAAGATAACACTGTTTATGCCATTAGCAAAGAACCAGGGAGATGCTGGCTCAATTAACCTGCACAAGCTCCCAGGACAATGTGAGGCATTGCCATTCCTTCCTCTGCCATCCTACCTTTGTGACTCATGACTGTTAGTCTGAACCAACTCAGCAGCCACCACAAGTTTATTCAACTGCTGGCAGGTATGGATCATTGCTGTCACATGACTCGGTGGAAAGTAACTCCTCTTCCAAAGTGGTACTGTACAGAACCAGGACAAGATCCAGTTTTGTTACTGTGGTAATAATGGCACGATCCAGTTTAAAAGGTACACATAAGGATCCTTTTAGAGGCCATTACATTAATGATTCATGATTTGATGTTTAACATTCAGCTAAAATGCTGTGGAGATAAACCAGCACGCTACCATAGTGTGAGCAGGATCTAATGACAAAATTATGAACAGTCAGAAGTCGTGAAAGTACACTGCATTCCAAAACTAAAAACACATGCTGCTGATAAGAAGGTACAGTGCATTTGTGTGATACAAACAGGCAATAAACTGATACTGTCCTGCCGTTCCAATGTAAAAATGCAAAAGTTAGTTTCAAACACATTTGACAAGCCAAATTGTGACATCATGTGTAGTTAGGGATATGTTCAGGGATTTATTTAAGTTTGTAATGGAACAATCTGCTTTTTATTTCTCTATCAGCAAGAGGCAGGAGGAGACGAAAGAGGATTAACACCCAGGTTGAAAAGCTAAGGACACACAGCAGAGAGTTCTGAGAAGCTTAGAACACATAGATGAGACCCCTGTGAATCTCAGGATACAGAGCTGAGAGTTCTGAGAGGCTCAGGACATAGAGCATGACACTCTATGAGGTTCAAGATATAGAGCTGGGATCTCTGAAAAGTTCAGGACACAAAGCTAGGACCCATGTGAGGCTCAGGACACAAAACGGGAAGCTCTGTGAGAATCAGAACAGTGAGCAGGGAGCTCTGTGAAACAGGACACAGAGCACAGAGCTCTGACAATCTCATGACACAGAGCAGATAGTGCTACAACTAACCAGTGGAGCCACCAGTGACAATTCCCAGAAGAAGGAAACATGCCACCTCTGCTCAAGTCATGGTCCTAAAACTAACTCATGGAATAAACTTTCTTCTGCAATGGTATTACTCCACTCAAGCCCACTTTCCACCACCTACATCCTCCAATCAGGAGAAACCATGCTGGATTTAGGCTTCAGCAATGGACTCCCATGCCAGCTGGGAAAGCACCACCAGTGATATTCTTCAGAACTCCTCCAAAACTTCTTCAGGAATTCTCTGACAGTTACCACTCATCTGCAGCAGTTTGTGGATAGCAAATTCCCTGACAGCAGCCAACCAGCCTGTCTGCCAGCCCCAGATGAACGAGAGACTCCAGTAACACAGAAACCTGGTAAAGTAGGTCACATTCACCAAACAAGAAGAAAAACTCCAGCTCTTCTTTCACAAAGGAAGTATGATGGTGCTGATGGGTTTCCAAGTTCATTCGGTCCTTTACAGTACTTTCCTTCAGGGCAAAAACAACTATTTATGTAGTTCATGTCCTCCTCAGTGTAATTTGTAATTGATCAAGATCTTTTTAACCCTAACCCTAAACCTAATTTTAAAAATCTGAATGTTAGTAAACAAATAAGCTTAGACAAAATGGGAGGGTTGCATCAGGAAAGTCATTCAGCATAACAACCTGAGCTAAGTCAGTGTATGGATCTTTAGCTAGATGCTAGCTGATCTGTTGTGGCAACACCCTCATGAAGAGCAGTAAGTAGAGCATTGAATGACAGAATATTAGTAACTAAATCAGCTGTAAAGTATAAAGGTGTATTTATTTAATGAAATACATAATTCATTCTTAAATATTTAAATATATTACACATGTATATATTTAAGGATACACAGCGGTCACAGTGTATGATAGGACACCACCTGACCTGAAGTCATTATGGAGATGAACAGGACACTTAAGAGCAGGTAAATTTGACTCCTATCAGCAGCAGAGCATTAAAAAATCAGGAAATACATAAGAAAAATGTGAATAGACACAGAGCCAATCCAGTCCCTCTTCACAAACCTCGTCCCAACTATCAAGTTCAGCACCATGGAGAGCGGCTATACTGTTCATTTTCTTGGGCTGACTCTTCAGGACCATGGACAGTGACCTGTGTTTAACTGGCAAAACTGGCTGCACGGTGAAATCACTTACTGGCACAAACGACTGTCAAAGCCAGGACAGCAGTCAGTGGTCTGCCGAGCAGCAGCATTCCTGTCATATACAAACTGTTATAGAATCACAGAGCGGAGGTTAAGATGGCTTGGCAGGCAGCACTTCTGGAGCTCAGTATTCAATGTGAAAAATAGGCACCACAGTACTTTCAAAGGTATTAGAAAAGACTGAGTGAGCATACTGAATGCACAGCAACGCAACATAGACTTGTGCTTGCATCACACCAAAAGAGCCCCCATAAATCACTGACAGCAGCTGCTCATTTACAAAACTCGCACTGTGTGTGCATGGTAAAATACACTACTGATTACTCAATTCTACCACCTCCATTTGTCAAACAACCTGCCCACTGTCAGCAACATTTTGCATTGTAACCCTTGGATCATTAATCAGTACTGTTGAACCCATACAGTGGGTCATCAACACATATTGTTTTATTCTATTTTTAGAAAAGTAGAGTACGGTATTAAGCCAAAAAGGGGGTCAAACACACCACATGTATATTTAAAAAAAATTTCATTTTATATGGAAAGTAAACTAATAGAATCGTATGACCTATCATATTTAACTCTCATCCACCGAACGAAAAAACTTTAATTACTGTCATCCTCAGAGTAATTTCATATAACCCGAACAGCGAAGCCCTAATGTATAATTTATGGCACAGATCATATTAAAAAAGCTGTATCATTAGTAATTTCAGAGCTTTCTGACCTGGAGCGAAAGTCGTACCTCCTCTCGATGTCGCTGCCTTCAGAGGCTCAGCTGCCTGAGTGCCACAACATCACCTACACCACAAGATCTTTGCTAATGAGAACACCCATGGGATGTGTGTTGGGGAGGGGGGCAGCAGTCTGCTAACTTCAGATTGGAGATTTCAAACAGAACCACAGAACTCTAATTATAAAGTGTTTCTCTCTGTGCACCATAAGAGGGCTGTGAAGTTTCTCACTCATTGAGCTCAGTTAGCATCATTGTTCAACTCTGAAGGGAGTTTACACACACCTCTGGAAAACAGAGGCCCAAAGATCCTAGAGAGTTCAGGCCCAGTGTTTATGTTTTACACTGTAAGTGGGTGGGGGTTGTTAACAAGCAGGTAGTTACAGTGAAGCCTGCTGTGTGTTGGGCCCTCTGGCTTACCTAAGGCCAGCAGCACAAGCAACCCTGAAGGGAGTTTACACACACCTCTGAAAAACAGAGGCCCAAAGATGCTGGAGAGGTTAGATTTGGTGTTCATGTTTTACACAGAAGGTGAAGGGGGCATTAACAATCAGATAGTTACAGTGAACATGCAACCCTGAAGATCCCACAAAAACACATACACACACACACAAAACAACTGTTTCACACTCGCTGCCAGACACTCTGACCTGTGCTCCTTATACCCACTTCAAGATCCACCACAGAAACAAACACTCTGCTACTCCATTATTACCTCCCAATATTTTCAATTAACTTTCTTTTTTTTCTATTTTTGGTGTTTTTTTTTTCACTTTATTTTTTAGGTGAGGACCCTAGCCAAAAGTGGTACAGTACACAACTATAAATGAAACAAAAGAGACAATTGTATTTCAATTAGAATTTCAAAGTTCAAACTTCCCTTTGTGTTCTTAGTGTTTTAAATAAATTGTACAGGCTAATGAAAATAACTGATCAGTGAAAAGAATAAATTGGATACAAAAAAGTGATAGTACAGTTTAAGAGCTTGTGCTATGAAAATAAACCCTTCAAAGGAAATGGTTTTTTATGACAAGATATAAAATTCTTACCGTTAATTATACAGGCCTATTGGAATCATACCACTCTAACACTACACAGCCTGAAATTTTTGTATCATGTCACATTTTTTAAAAAACAGCTACCGCTAATGTTCCACTGAGTACTTAGCAATGATTAAATTACATTTTAAAGTACATGAAAGTACATTTTATAATGATTCATATAAAATACAAATGTTTATGTTTATGTTTCCGATCAGCTTTGTAACCATTATCCTTTTTTATACGAAATATTTATAAAATGAAAATACATATGTTACCAGCATTCTATAAGTGTCCTAGGCATCCTATATAGTGCCTGGTTTTCATACATTGCCAGTAACATATATATTAAAAATGTGTAGTCAGTACCCATTACATTTAATTTAATTATGCTTCAAAATGTAGGCATTTGTAATCATTAAACTGCCCATTATTAACTACAAAAATTAAAGCGACCTAGCCTTTGTAATTTAAAGTCAGGTGGTAAATGATGGAGAATACACTGAAAAACATTATGTACCTTTGAACAGAAAAGGGAACATTCATAATTTCATGTCATGGAACAAGCTGTAATGAGATACAGTGACTATGGAGATCCAGGGTGTGACTGGTTGTAACTAAATGTATCCTGACGATCTGCTCCTCGGCAGATGTTCTTCCCCTGTGTTCGAGCCTCCAGTTACCAGCAGACATGAAGACTTCACTGGCACCAATACTGAGGTGGCATCAAAGGAAACAAAGCCAAAACGGTAGTAAAACTTCACAAAAAATAGTTGAAAAATACATGCAAAAACAAGCATGCATAAATCAGTCTGTTCTAGAACAAACACCTGTCCTAATAACATTTTCATTACGTCCTGAACCAGAAAGCCAAGCACTTGTACTGTCAGATACAATGATCAAAAAGTACTCAGCTTTGACTACACGCTGGTTACATGTGCTTAGAATATGTTCCTATTAAAAGAGATAAAAGAAGCATAAGATGTACCTGTTGATCATCCAGTTTATAGCAGCAGAGAACAGGCATTAAAGTGAGAGGTTTATAACCCTCACACAGGTGTTTCTAGATCCACAAAAGCATGGTTTGCACCTTTGACACTCTACTGAGTTTCTTGCAGTGCTGTAGGATTCACAGGCAGTCATTAGGTCCGCTAATCCATCCTAATTACTTTAGTCATTTCCCTCTAATTTAAGTAATTAAGTATGTATCTTGTTGGCTGTGTCCACCTGTGGATGATTTCGGAAGTGGTCCTAGGAGATGGTGACTTTGACTGATTGCCCACAGCTTGTGTTCTATCCACCACTTTCCTAATAAAGCCAACGGGCGCTGCCATGACTTGTTACTATTTCCTGTGGCCGGTTACCATCTTACCATAAAAGCACTAAGCTTTCTAGTATTCAGAAAGGAAGAAAAAGTTCTGTAGCATTTGTAAATAAAATCAACGTGAGTCAGGGACTGGCATGTGCTGTGGTTGGCTCTTATAACAATAAATGCAAACTTAGCTTTTAAATTCATAATGTTATGAGCACAATCAATTACTTGTTCATATCCAGCACCATACATTTTACATTCTAACCTGAAATGCTCTACAGAAAAAGTGTATGTTTATTTTATTGTCCCAGAGTCATATTTAGGCTACGACCTAAAAAGGGACAAAAGATAACCTGGTTGGATTCAGTTACAGTGGCTTGTCACAACAATGCTGCATTGACTGATGTTAATGAGCAAGGAACACTCATTAACATACTATTTAGTAGTTTATCATTTTTTATAAAAAAAGGGTTGCTAGGCAGTAATATGTGAATAGTGTGAAAATTGCCTGCATAGCCCAGAAACATTTGTTAATCCAGCACTGCAGCATGCTCGTTAGCTAAAGCTAACATTACATACACTAAACCACAGCATATACATCTCATTAATATTTTGATCATGTTTTATGCAACAACTTAATTAACACTTATATTAGTAGTTTAAAGGCTGTTTGAGTCGCTTAAGTACAACAGTTTCTGTTCAAGGTTTGGTTTGGTTGGCTAACACTTTGGCTAAGCTCTACCTCTGCGTTCAGAAAAACCCACTGTCTGTATTTTCGACATAGGCATAGAACCTTTCCAGTTTTATTTATGAGGGTTATTGTAGGACACTGTGCTTTTATAATTTCTGAACTCAACCATCAATGCCATCGGAGATGACAGTAATTGATATCAGGCCTGGGGTTCAATTCCCGCTTTGGGTCTGTGTGCGTGGAGTTTGCATGTTCTCCCTGTGCTTGGTGGGTTTTCTCCAGGTTCTCTGGTTTCCTCCCAAAGATGTGCGAATTAGGTTTATTACTGTCTCCAAATTGCCCGTAGTGTGTGCGCATGTGCCCTGCGGTGGGTTGGCACCCACCCACTGTGCCCTGCGTCTCCTGGGATGGGCTCTAGGCTTCCCGCGACCCTTAACAGGATGAAGTGGTACAGAAGACGAATGAATGTTACCTGACAGTTGTCAATGCTTGTCAAAATGTCTTGGATGTGTAACTTGTTTAGAATTTGGGCATTTAAAATTTAAAATAGCAATTTATCCATGTTCTTGTAACTATGTTTAGAAAAAGAAACAACAAATGAACACTGGATGATACAAACAAGCATCTACTATTAATGACAGAAAATGATAAAGTTAATGAAAGTTGTGGATTTTCCATGACTGTCGCTGTCCTTACACTAATCTATCTTAACATGATCCTTTGTCCAGCTGAAGTCACTCCCTTCCAGCACTCTGCCCCTTTGGCACCTTGTAACCCCACTTCCCTCTGATCAGACTAATTGGGCTTGTCTCCTACTGAAGGTGTCTGTGTGCACCGTCCGCATCCGCTCAAAAGTGGAACGGACTGTTTCAAGGAAAATCGGAAGCAATTACCCAGATGTAATCAACAACCAAAGTGATAACGCTTTATTTACTTAAAGTTTGAGCACACTTCATAGGAGAAACCTTGTCACATTATATTCACCTGACTTGGCCAATGATTCTTTGCATTGTGTCACAACCCCCTAAGGGACCTGGCTGAATTGACACGTGAATATAAATTTATTGTTTAATATAGTAATTTCCAGTGCAATACTTTGTGATTTCTATGTAGTATATGTATATGAAGAAAAAAGCCATGAAGTTAAACAGGAGATGTGCTTATTATTCCCATTAGAGCCAACGTGGCAGTGGATGTGAGTTAATGCAGTGTGTGGCCAGGAACAGAACTGCATCAAAGGAGGGAGCCAGGGAGGGAAAAAGAGAGAGAGAGAGAGAGAGAGAGAGAGACAAGGAAGCAGGTGTGGGACAGCGGGCGGCTGCCATGGAGAGCTGAGTATCTCTGGAGTGCCTATAGAGAAGCCTTCATCTCCTGGGAAAGGCCAGGATGCGTGCGTGTCACAGTGGCAGAGCAGTCCCTCCCATTCCCCAGCGGCCCCGACTTCTCACCCTGGGACCGATCCCTGCCCAATTACGCACTGCTTGAACACCGACGTTGGAACGCAAAGGTCAGCCATTTCAACCAGACAGCGTGACCTTCATGGCACGCACTCCTTCATTTGCATACATTTACCTTTTCCACTCTGTTCTCACCCTTTACAGGAGATTTCCATCCATTTCTCTAATGGATATCGGGTTATTAACTGCATTCATGTAATTGTACAGTACAGACCAATCTGTACTGTTTAGGGCAACACAGCAATTGTTCTGACTTGCAACAAAAGGTTTGTCTTACTGGTACAAACAGCTAAATGAGCCACAGTTCACATAGTCCAATGTGCTCAACTCATAATGGCATGTTTTTGCAGACAGTAAAATCATTTAATTTTTACTTAACAATACAAGAGGAAACCCTTTCAAAACTACAAACAATGCATGTACCCTTTCTTAACGGTCTTGTCTCTTATGCATGAAAAGTCTGTAAACAAGGCGGTTTTCTCCAGCCCAAGTTTATCATGCTATGTGCTACACAGAATTATTTGCAAACATGAAACATCTGACCTAAGTGAATGGACAGTTTAAATATTTTATGATGTTATAGTGTTACAGAGTCAGTTGTTATGAAAATAGGAATATAATGCAGTTATACAGAATGTCAGCTTTTGTTTGTGAGAATTTTTATTTACATGTGTTTCAGTTTGGACAGTGCTTCTGTTACACTACAGTTGAGCACAAGGAAACTAGCTCTGAAGTGCTTCCCATCAAAGATATTTTTACGTTACATTCATTTCCAAATACATAAAGGAAAAACGTGTGAGAATGTGTCACGGTGGTATTTGTGCTTCACTCTGGAGTCCATAGATACACAAATGGAGCAGGTCTCTTTAGCTGCTGACCACTCGTAAACAGAACAAACCACTGGTTCATTCAGCCAGCCCAGCCATGTAATGGCACATGGCAAACAAATCGCCAGAGCTGCGAAGAAAAACTGTAGCAACTCTCACGGAAACTGTCACATCCAGAGTGGCAGGCTGATGCCATCAACATTTAGACAGAAAGGTTAATCGCTAAAACAGGAAAGTTCAGATCGCATGACTAGACTGGGTGTGGTTTCGCCTTAGAGTCTCATGCAAGGGCGGTGGCACAAACTTTTATAGTGCTAAGACAAGGCAATGGAAAAGTGAAAGTGAGAAAGAGGAAGTACAGATGATGTAAAGCACAGTGGTGTACCTGAGGGACAGGTGACGGTGTCACTGTGACTCAGGCTTCCTGTGGGGCTGCCTTAATCATCTTTATTCATGGTGGAACTACAGGTGGCAGCAAAACGACTTAATGCTTTCCCAGCTTCTCTGCCTCTGTGAAAAAAGCTATAACCAAGCCTTAATTAACCCTTAACTAAAGGAAAACAGTGCATAGTTTTAAATGAGTCACACCTGCAAGAAATGCAGCTGAACACGTTTTCCTTCCAAAAGATACATCAGAGCTTGGCCCCCTCGCCCTCCATAAAACAACCTACTGAAAATGGCTGCAGGCGAGGATTCAAAAGGCATCGGTAAGAGTGACACGGTGACTGGACAACTACAGGATCATACCACTTTAATTTGTCACACAGTTTATGCTTACCTAAAATTGAGGGAGTGAACACAAAGACTTTTAATTTGAAAAACAGGAATTCAAATACTAGGAAATAAAAAGCTTATATTGTTATTTTACTGAGCTTGAGTATATAGAAAAAAAACTGACATTGGCAAAATAAGAACAGAGGACACTACAGGCTTCCTCTTGATCACCTCCACCCTAAAGAAGCACCACCAGCTCAGGGTGCAGACAGCACCACAGGCTGCCCAAGTGCATCCTCGTCCGACATGTGACCAGGTCATATACAAGCCACTGTTAAAGCAGGGTGGCGTCAGCACACACAGACATTTCAGTTCTAGATAATTCCATGGGGCTTCAAGCCCGTCCTGTTGTGCTACACCAGCTGCCTCTACTATCGATCCAGGCGTTTAAGAGACACGCACAGCATCCGCTCGAAGCCATTACTGCATTCACAGGCACAAGCAGATGTTTAATGTTATTGTTTTATGATTTCTTCTGCTGGACACATTTAAGACTTTAAGCCTCTCAAGTGTTATGGTTTCTTGGATCTGCGTCGAAAGGAGCATTAAGCCTCACTGCCATTAATCCACTCTTTTCATTACCATATCATTTACTTACACATCGCAGCCACTAGGAGTAATCATAACAGGTTGTGACAAGAAGTTATATCTGCACTGTGCCCATGTTCACTTAGTCTTATGTACAAATTTGAAAAAGTTGCAAAAATTATAAAAAACTGACAAGTACGCCCTTGTCCCTTTTATTCTTTAAACATAACAACAGTAAAATCAGCATGTAAGCACTTTGCAAGAGCACCTTGTGTCAAATTTACAGACGACACTAAATAAAGTTTGATGGGAGTACATATGTTTGATGAAAATTTTATTACAGACATGTAAAAGCAGAAATCTAAGTGCAATCTGTGGTTGTTTCCAATGGTTGTAAGCAAACAGAAATCAAAGTGCTCCTTACTGACCTCTCAAAGAGGAGTTGTTTTATTTCAGGCAGAGAGTTCAGTACATTAATACCTTGTCAAATGCAGAACAGACTGTATTTCATACATGCCTACAGCTACGCCTGTATCCTTCCACATGTATGTGAACACGCATACATATTGTACTAAAGACAGGCGTCATGTGCATGTTACTACATCATCTGCCATAATTTTGTACCTTCAGTCAATACCTCCTCCATCTAACCCCTCTCCGATCAGACCTTTCAGACATAAATCCCCTTTCCCCCATTTTCACATCATTTAGACACTAGACAAAGCTTCTAAAAAAGGTCAACACCACCACTCAAAAATTAATTGATGAAAAATGCCTATTCCTTTGCCCCCGGTCGCTGTGCCTTGGTGGCGTTGGTGAACACTGCTAACATGACCTTCAAAGTCAAGCGGTACCCCCCCAAATCACCGAGGGTAAACTGCTCAAGCTACTTTTGTGCTTTATCAATGTTACGCCACAAGTAGGTTTCAAAACTTCAGATGTCTTTAATTTGTTTCAATTTTAGGGCTTTAGGGTTACTGGTTTTCATCCTTTATCTATTTAAATACCATTATGAAACTACAGCAAACCACAAATAAAATATTTGTGCTGTTTCTTCAGTTTTTTTTACATATAAGCCCTAAAGGAGTACCTTAAAATGCTATAAAACGGTGACTCTTTACACATTGCATGCTACAGGATGTTATTCTAATCAAAGAGTAAACATGGTAGAATTTTAGAAAGCTAGCCAAACCAGCTTTAAAATAAGGCATTTCTAGCGCTGAAGTTAAGATCAATCATCCATTGAGTACCATCTCTGTGAAAGGCTACAGGAATTATGTAGAAAGGAATTCTGATAAAGCATTTTGGATGTTGATTAATAATTAATAATAATATTCTTTTTATAAAACTGCAGAATGGTGACCCCAGTTGCAATGTGGTTGGACACCTGTGACAGTCACGTTTAAAAAGTCATGCACACACACACACGCACACACACACACACACACACACACACACACACACACACACACACACACAGTGTGTCACATAGATAAAAGATAAAGGTAGAACGGTGGCCAATACTTAATAAGGAAGTCTTCTACACTGTAGTGGATAAGATTGGCCATATATGTCATTACCCAATCAGAAAGAAAATAGATCTGATATTATGTCCTTTTGCAAACAAGAAGCAGGAAGTGGTGCAGGACAATGTATGTCGCTGTACACATATTTATGTATGTGTATGTAATCATTATTAATAAACTGGCAGATGTGACATTTTTGGGGTTCACAGCAATTCTGTCAATTTATTGTATGACTATACTCCAAGAAAGGCTCTCCAATGCAAACAATGCATTACAGCATCCAATAGGATTAATTTCCTTGTCTCCGTGTCCACTGTGCTCTTGTTTAAATCAGCATCTTGTTAATGCATCCTCATAATTTCTAAATTTTACTCGGTCACTCCAGGTTCTTGGGGCTCTATGAGAAGGCTCAACAAGATCCAACCAACCAGAACCCAATAAGTTATGAAGGGAGAGGAGGAATCAGGCATGGTGGGTGTACATGAAATAGAGAAGGTCTAGACAACCTGACCACAGTAAGTCATACTGTAACAAGTAGCATCATTAATTTAAAGGCATGAGGGGCTGTACATGGAACAGCTGAGATTTAGCCAACCTGATCACAGAAAGTCATACAGCAAGAGGACGAATCACTCTACAATTTCAGACTATATGGTCCTTTCAGTTTAATTTTCTCCACTGAGAGGTGCATAGGTAGAACTAAGGCACCAACACAGCAAGTAGATCATAATATACCAGCTGTGTCTTCGTTTCTCAATTAAACAGAGCATTTTGAAGGAAAACAGACAAACTAGGTCACCCTCCCTCCAACAAAACATACACACATGATCCAGCACCCACAAACCCCAGCTTGTTACCCTTTCCAAATTCTCTTGACATTAACACACACGTACATGCACACACACACACACACAGACACACACACACACACACACAGACTGCTTACTCTTCAGCCTTTAAATAGCGAGCTGCTTTTACTTGTGAAGGTCTTTGAAGTTCAGAAAGAGAAAAAAGTACCGTCAGTGTGTGAAATCCATATTTTTACAGATCCTAGGTGCAACATTGTCTGATATAAAACAGCCCTTAAAAGTCTTATATTCAGAGACAAATAAAAAAGTACCATTTGCAGTACCTTAAAAATATTTGAACCTGGGAAATTTTGTAAAAATAAAACCGCAGTGTGTTGTAGCTGCACTTGCATTATAAACACATCCATATTACTTTATATATCTGGATATTGCTTGCGTTAAACAAAATGTTAAAACAAGCAACTTCCCTGAATTTAAAATGTCTGTAAAGCATTATGGTCCAGGTTGTTAGATCAACAACATCCAACACTTACTATTTCAGTTACTATGTACATACATATCAGCAAGGTTCAGGCATTTTCACTGAGGTGTTCAATTAGTGTGCAACAGAATGGATATCGAATTCAGACAAGTCGATTCACAAAGTCATCTTCTCGCTGCATGAAGCCGGTGCGGCTACGTCTCAGAGCTCAGTACATGGGGACTGGGGGTGACTTCTCTCTATGCCGGTAAGGGCTCACCTTCTCAACCCCCACCCACCCATCACCGTCTCACTGGAAGCACGAACGTGGGTACAACATCGATCCACCCTGAGCTCCGGATCAAAATCGATACCAGTGAATGAGAGCTCGCCAGAAAGCACGTCTCTCTTCTCCTCCGCGCGCTCGTGTCTGCGTTTGCATTCGCTCTGGGGTCAACCCAGGGCCACGAGGGTCTCGTCTACAGCGTCGCTGTTGACACCAGTGCCCTGCCTTCGCCTTTATAATTGATTAACTAAGAAAACACAGCGCAGGCATGTAATTCATCTAACAAGTCAATGCCACTGCTTGGTGCTCAGGAAAACTGCAATTGTAATTGGTTTTGGAAAAGAGAAGAGCGGTGCTCTCAAATGAAAACCAAGTTAAGAACAGCCTTGTTAAAAGCTGTGTCTGACCCTTGAGCTACTGGGTGACTTGTTGAAGAAAAAAATGGCAAGCCCGTTAACAAACGTGAGCTGCTTGCCCACGGCTTCACATCTCAATCCTTCCGTTGTCCACAGCTCCTTCCGTTGTCCACAGCTGAGATTTTAATAGCTGCTGATCTTGCATCTCTTTCCCGACAAGACAGCCGCCTTACAAACATCTCAAAGACCTCTGAGACAAAAAACAGATCATTCTCAAAATGGTCACTCTGACATTCTTAAAATGATGAATCGCTAAAAAAGTGAGCCAATTATGTGGGGAGAAGCCATGGTTCTTCTATAGAAACCAACTCAGACAGTTTTGCTGACAGCAGTAACTCCATGCATTAACACAATAACAAGACAACTGTGCAATCGGCCAGACAGGCACCCTAGTGCCAACCTCTGTTTTGTTCCTAATCCTCGAGCAGTGCTTGTACCCATTTCACATTAAGTGTCCAAGAAAATCCATGATTCCCTGGTATGCTTTGAGCCAGAATTTCAAAGTTACATTTTCTAGCCAAGAGATAGTAGAGAAAAGTAAAAAAGGTGTAAAGGCTGAAACTATCTCAAGTGCTCAGTGCATTTGAATTTATCAGTTAGATTTTCATCCAATACAAAACAGCTAATTATACCAATCACCGTCATCAAGGTTTTATCAGCGATTTACAGATTGAGATTGTATCCCTGTTCAATAAATGATGTCTATCAAGTGTGAAAGTTGGGTGAATCTTGTGTGTTTGCATCAGATTGATGGTAAAACCCACAGTCAGGATTACTGACGATTATCTCTTCAAGCTTCAGGGGCCTGAAAATAGAGAAGGTTCCACTATGGGTTTCTCCTGGATCTGTTCCTTCATGGCCTCTCTGTGAACCATGAAAGACTGTGAACTTGCACAGCTGGCTTCCTGCATAAACAGAGCCGATTTCTTGGCCTTGTTGTTATTCCTTTCAATTCTATTCTCAATAGCAGTTATACTCTGACTGCCTGAGTGGTTTCCACACTTTATTTTTCAGATTACAGGTTCTGCCTTTTCCATCTCAAAAACATTTGGCGATCATGACCTCCACCAATCCAGCACTGCCTTAAATATTTATTCTTTGGCACCTGTGCCTGTCTCAGTATCTTCAGAATGAAAAGATCTTGTGTTTGGTTTCATCTCCATTGACCCACAAAGTCCATTCCTCTGTCATTGGTTAAAAAGTCCCAGCAACTGTCACGTAACCTCAGGCTGAATCAATTGGGAAAGGCACTTGTTGTAAGCAGAAAACTAGAAACCAAGAAATGTAGACACATTCCACAGGTCATTGTCCATGACACAGAAAAACTGAATAAAGAGCAGAGAGCATGGGGTCCCTGACATGCTGTCATATTCTATCCCCACGAAAGAAGTCATGCAGAACCAATACTTCCTCTCCCAAAGAACAGTGATGACAGGGGACAATTTCTAATGTGAGATCGAGAATGCTATTGTGTAAAGTTTTGAGAGTCGCCCTTTAATTTGCAAGATATCTGTGGTACATCAGGTGGGCTAAGTGCCTGTCCAAATGATAACTAAGTAATAAACACAAGGAAGGCACATTTTCTGATTTGTGCCTTCCATGTCTCCCATATATTTTCACATTTTAAAGGCATGTGGGTAAACTGGTTATGTGGGTAGATGGGTTGTGGTTTTGGGCTGGTGACTACAGGTCCCCAGACATAAACACTTATTTTATAATAAGTAGCTTTCATTTAATGACAACATTACATCACATGCAAAACTGAAACATCTAACCAAAAGCTAATCTTTCTAATCTTAAGAGCTGACAAGGAGAAAAAAAATCTCAAGACAAACAATGCAAATTTTGCCCCCATTTACTGAATTTTGGCTGCTATAGTTGCTTTTTAATTGACAAGGATAGACAAATAAACATTTGAAAAAAAAAAGATGGCCTTCTGTGAAGGCTGAGCTAACGACTACATTAATTGGATTTGTGTCACAGTGATTTAGCTGACCCTTCCGTGACATTTCCATTATAACACATGTGCCTGCATTGGGTCGGCTGCCAGACAGCACCTGTGCACGGCCCTCGCACATGGACAGCAGCCTTTGACGCATACCTTATGCTACTGAGCACTGAACGCCGTGATGGGAAACACCACAGTGGACCGTGTGGCAGCCAGGCGTGTTATATCACAAAAAAAGGCAAGGCTTGATTTCAACGGTGCCCTTGAAAGCAACCCAAAACTGTCTTCACATCATGGCCCTTAGCACCTCCTCTCCCTTCAAAGAGCCTTCAGACAGTGAGGAAGCAGAGGAGGTATGCCCAGGTAGGGGTGCCCCCGACTCTTTCCTTCCTGTCTTTATTGGGTAAATAATGTAAGGTTGCCTGGATGGAAGAGTGCTGGGTCAACAACGGCAGAGCCACGAGAGGGACAGGGTAATTCAGAACAGGGCCCATGTGAGAACCTTGGAGGAGAGTCAGGGGAGTGTACATGTTCATTAAGTGGTGGGAGATACAGCATGGTAACTCCATACGAGCACCCAGAGGAAAAGAAACGGGTAGGAACTGGAATGAGCTGGCTTGGATTGATATCTGTATTGTTGGAGGTACTGTTCCAGTGCTCTGGTTCCAGATGTCCACCATTGGTCCTGCTGGAAAAACAAACTAGGAGAAACATGCTGCCATTTTCAAAGTAATTAACATGGCTACGGTCACAAGAAGTGCTGGTGGGAAGTGTAGCAACAGCTCCCATATGATCCTTACAGTTGCTGTGGCACTGGAGACTACAGCCGTGATGTTTCACCCTCCTCAGTCAGAACCACACACAGAACACTCACACTGACTATGTGGACCAAACCATGTCCACCTAACTAGGGCTACCTGCATGCATGTTTAATTTCTACCCAACTACATAGCATGTGGCACTTGCTAAGCCTCTTTCTGTATACCCCAAACATCAGCTTCCACTCAACAAAGCTGGCAGTGTTCATTTAACACTGAGACTGTTTATATGAGTCCACACTGACTAGTGTTAAATTAACACTGCCAGTGTTACTGTGCAGCTGCATATGGGGCATTTTCATGTTAACATGTTTGATAACAGATGAAACCCAAACAGATTTACTAACATGTTCACAGTGATGTAGCAGGGCAGGAGAAGAACAAGCACCCAGAAGCTGAAACTAGATACCGCGTAGGAGTGTTTATCTTGATTCAGCTGTCACTTCCTCAACGATGTGTTAAATCAATACAAATAAGGTTCGGCATTGCTCCCGTGTAATTTGCGCGGCCGCGTCTCACCCAGTGGGGGGGGAGGACTAAAGAGCAGAAAATGTGGATTGAATGGTGTTTGTTGTCACAATGTCCTCAACAGCTAGGGCTGGG
This sequence comes from Chitala chitala, assembly GCA_025773905.1. Lineage (NCBI taxonomy): Eukaryota > Metazoa > Chordata > Actinopteri > Osteoglossiformes > Notopteridae > Chitala > Chitala chitala. The sequence goes on from JABJVR010048058.1 coordinate 24,245, forward strand.
AGTGAGGCGAGGGGATGGCGCCAACCTTTGGCTGCTTAATGGCTGCCGAGCCGTGGATCTACAGGGATGCGGGGCTGTGGGCGATGCAGGGCAGCTGGAGGGATGAACTGTGAGGCAAAGCAGCCGAGCTTCAGTTTCCCCAACAAGGCTGTGTTTCTTAATGGGCCCCAGGCTTCTTTGTCTCTGGCTTCCCAAAAGGGGCAGGAGGGAGGCAATCAGCAGAGTGGAGCAACAACAGCGGCTTGTTCAGCACGCTGGTTCTGCTTAAACCAAATGAGCTGCTTTTTCTCTTGCCATCGTCTCCTGCAATTCTGTTCCAGAGTTCGTTTACCATTGGGCATATAACGAGAAAGAGGAATACAACAAATTAAATGCTTTGCAAATCCTGTAATCCCCCCGCCACCCGCCCCACTGTCTCTGAATATTAAGTACCCTATTAAAAAGCTGTATAGCCACCGTCTGGTACTGGAATAAAATAATAACCGATGGAGTCGTATTTGACGCCTGCGTTTTGCTTTCAGTGTCAGTAGGTACCTTACACACTGACACTGATACATAGTTAAGCACTAAGAAGTGGCTACTTCTGGTTTAATTAATGACTTTCGTCTTTTATCATTTAAATAATCTTATTTTCTAAATGTTGAAAGTTGTTAAGAACATCTTAGATGATTGCGGATTTGTGAGTGTGTGACAGGAAAGTAATTCTTTGAGGGTGTGATTACCCTCAACATGCAGAAAGGCACAAAGACAAATTTGCTTTTAAGCCAACAGGCCTCTTCTCAAGTTACAAGCAGAGACAAGCTGATATAAAAAGACAGTCTTCTGAATAAAAACAAAATTTCTCCACACAAAAATTGGTTAAATTTCGAAAAAATGAAAATGAGACATGGCCAAATGAGACAGTCACTCATTATCAATATTTTCTTTCTTGCTAAGAACCACAAAATAAAAATATTATCTGTACTGTGCACACCAGTTATTGTGAACAAATAACATCAAAAGTACATTTTAGATTAATTGCCCAGCTAACCCCACCTAACGACACCCCAGTTGCACAACTCTGCAGTGATACAAAACACACACTCTCTGGCTGATGATAGTATGAAACTATTCCAAGTTCTCCTTTTCTTGGACCATAACCCACTTTAGAACCCTGTATGTATGGAATTTACATAAACCTTCACCTTTCACCCTCATTTATAATTCTAAACAATAATCATCTTTATAAGAGTGTAATTCGTGTAGCACATCCCAGACACATTGATGGGTGGTTCATATTTATTAAAAAAATAAATAAGCCTGCAGTTTTTCCACTCATAAAGTTGTACAGAATCAAATAAATTTTGGATCAGTTTCTAGCTTTTTGCCAATTTATTGTGTGAAACCCAGTACAGTAAATATTTTTTATCACAAATGATTTTGAGCATATAGGGTCACAAATCTCTTGAAATCGTATTAAACATGTTTGCAGCTGGTGAGTATAATTCACTAAATCAGCCCCTTCCTCCACAAACAGAAAGCTTTGACACAGATAAATACGCAAAATTATTTCATTGTGTGTTAATGAAAGTCAATCTCACATGCATACTGACATTTTATGACTTTTATTTTTTAAATTATTATTTAAAAAAAAATCCACCCCCCACCTCCACATGCCTGGTGTAACAAGTGAGCTCCCCACTGCAGCAATAGGAATAAATCGTTCTCACAAAATGGGAACATTAAAATATTTAGAACTAAGCAGGCAATATAACATCTGGATCATGAAGGCCTGTGAAGGCAGGGGGTCTGCACAAACACAGTGATCATTTCATCCTGACGGATGCCGGCGGGTACACTGGCACAAAAATGGAATTACACAGAAAGGCAACACACCGGCTCCATGCATGACTGCATTCATAAACATGAAAGTCATGTTCAGCACTGTGTGACACAAGGTGTGAAGGAGAAAACGCAAACATGTTATTATCCTTCACTTTACCTAACAGGTAGGCATACACATGGAAATCAATAATGCAAGACTCAATTTCTGTGCTTCACATGAACCTTAAGTCTCAAAGCCAGTAGGGGGTTTGAGAGTAAACTTTTCCATTAATGACCTGTCAGAAAAGATTTAACCAAAATTGTTTGACAAGGTTCAATAAGCAACAGCCAGTATCAAAATCCACCCCCCATCCCGTTTGCAACCAGACAATAAATTAATTTACAGGTGCTAGGCCTTTTTGCTGAGGGGGAGGAAGGTGTTTGTTTCACCTTAATACTATGGCGAGACACAAAACGCTTCTGCCTGAATGTGCAAAAATGTTTCAGCGAGCGTTAGATCCTTTTACTGCCGGGGATATGAAAGAGAAAATGTATCTCTGGAGGTTGGAGGTGGGATTTCTGAATGTTCCTCTACAGCAGCCGTTCTCAGTGGATTTATGTAAACATCCCAGGTGTCACGAATGCGCGTGCAAAACACTTTCCATAACAGCTACCCGATAATAAGAAAAATGCTAATATCAGCCGTGCATCGTTTGGGCGTTGCGGCAGCGTCATCAGGATAACAGATCTGCTCATTACTATAAGAAAAGGTTTACAATATGGTGAAATGGTACGCATGCTATTCATTAGCACCCATCTGATTCAACAGAGTTCCACTCGGTGGTGGGGAGGGGTGTATTGGCCATGCTGTTCAGCCAGACACAGCACATTAGAAACAAATCCACAGGACTATAGCAACGGCACCCGTCGCATTCAGCGGTGCATTACACTGCAGTGTATCAGCCCTCTTGCCATAACATCACATAAAGCAATTACAGCATTAACTGATTACTACAGAAGCACTTTCATTCCAATCACACAGTTCCAAGATAATATTTAATTATACGTTTATTGTTTTTTATTGGTTGTCTATGCACTGCACCTGTAGTGCGGGATGAATTATTCTCTGAAGTAATGTTAGGAAACGTAATACATTCATCCACTTTAACACCTCTGCGGCACCACACCTCTGATATAGAACATACCGTAAGGCATTCTTAGCAGGTGACTAAGGGCAGGGATTTGGCTACGACAAGTCGGAAACTCAGGCTCGGTTGCCAGGGTGCCAGATCAAAGGAAACCAATGTGAGAACGTGGGTGGGATCATTCTGTACCAATCAAGGCAGAGGAACCAACCGATGCCACCCAATAAGGTCAGATCAATGACATGCTCATTTGAGTTTATGGTGAACCAATAGCAATGCAAAAGAAAATAAATAAATAGGAGTTTGCTGAGTTTGGACACTGGTATCTGGATATCAGCCAGGTAAACATGGTATGACGGTACTTGAGAAAGCATGAGGTCAGAACTGACACCTTTGTTTGGTTTCTCTCTTTGATCAGATGATTAAAACACAGGATGTGCAGTGGAGGGGGGGGGGTGGCTCGGCTGTCTCAGCCAGCCGCACAGAGGCTACAGAGCTGAGCAGAGGGGAAAATTCCATTGGCTGCCCGTGGCATGTATGCCTGATTGCCCTGGGAGTCTGTTTTAACCCAGGCAGCTGCATTAGTGCATCCTGGGTGCATACTCTGCTCAAAAACACTCAGAACGCAGCAGACTGCTTCACACTGTGGGCGGAGGTTTGCTTCATGGGCACTCAAACAAACTATCTGAGTACACTGGAGGCTCCAAAAGAGATTAAAAGTACCACCTGTGCCTCCACAGTCTCTTGTTTCTTTATATTATAAATGTTCATCATGAGACTGAAGACACTGTGGCCCTCTAATGCTATGGCAGCTCCAAAACGCAGGCAAGTATAAGAGAATAACTACAAAAAGGCCCTTCCCTTTTTATGCTCATACTGATAGCATTTCTGCCTGTGGACTACAATGAAAGACTTCTCTGTGTTTATTTCATTACCTGTCACTGTTGTGGTTAAAGTTGTCCAGGGCCACACAGTATGGGCCCAGTCAATTTGGATTATAAACCAGCAAGAGTATTTCTGAGGTCTGTTTCTTCTTCTTCTTCTTCTGCTTCTTCTTCTTCTTCTTCTTCTTCTTCTTATTTTAATGCAGCAAGTTTGCCCCAAGAAAAGAGAAATCCATTTAGAATTCAGCGTGTATGAAAAGAAATGGGATGGTCTCGGGGCCAGAATTCCATCAGTTGCAAAAGACATTGACGGTTTGTGCTTGAATTAGTCTCTCCAGCAAGGCAACACAATGACAGACGCCTCTGAGCACCGGCCAATTTCAGGATTGCGAAGGCAGAGCAGGAAGGGTAAAGTGTGTCTGCTGTTAACGAGGGGAGGAAGAGGAGGAGGAGGAGGCCTGTAGGATGGCTCCACTTTGAGAGGACAAGACCCAAAGCGTATGCAGCCTATGCTGCCCTTCAGACCCGTTTCCTGGGTTCGTTTTGCCTTTTCCAAACGACAAAGTGAATTGCGCCTTTGGAGCATTGCCAATATACAGAACATTGTTACGGCACAATGCGATTTCGCTATGCATGTCATTTCAGATAAGGGCTTCTGCTCTTTAAGTAAAATGTAAGAAAAAAAGACATCAGTGCTGACCACATGCTTTTAACCTGCAGTGCTGAATGTTTATTGTGCCGTATCTCGCTCATGAGTAAACACAACATTCACCCTGTGGGTGTTTTTCTTTTTTTTTGGTCTAAAGCCTAATTCCTAAATTGTGCTACCTGGAGATGAAATATGGTTGAATAAAGGAGATAAGTTATACCCCTTGAACTGGTGTGGAAATTGATAATTGGAGTCAAAATGAGAATCACCTTAATTTTCCAAATACATTATAGTGCAGACAGAAATTGTCATGGTGCCCTTAACACAGACCCACATATAAAGCGGATGCATTTATCGTGGAGCTAAGACGGCAACAGTGGCTTCGCTCTCTTGGAGAAGCCTTCGAATCGATGTCCTTTTTGGGCTGATTCAGCAAAAACCTGATAAGCACAGGGGGTAACAGAGGAGCCAGTGTCACGTCCCATGTGAGGGGAAGCCAGGGCTGAGCCACGGTGTAATCAAGCTGGCACCGTCAGCCTGGGCCACAGCTGTCAGCTCTAATTACCCTGCACCCCATGGCTGTCTAATGCAGCACTCCACAGGCGACGAGGTGCAGCACGGAGGGGCCGCACTGCTCCAAGGCGTGTGCTGACCCATCTTATGGAGACTCTGCAAGAAGCACTTACCAACCCGAAGGCGGGGGCCAGGCCATTGAGGGGGCTCAGTAAACAGACTGGTTGATGAGCACAGTGGGCAAGGCAGAGTGTGTGTGTAACACATCTCAGGTAGCAGAAGCACGGTACAGCTGAGCAGCAGGCAAAGTTAATGTGACGCCGCCTGCCATGAGCTAGCCAACGTTTGGCTCTCCTCTCCTGCGCTGATCAGCCAAATGCAGCTTGTTTGCTAGACTAAAGTGACATGGCTGAGGTTCATAATGATTCAGGATTAAGTTCTGCACTGAGCTGCCTACTCAGACTCCAACATGAGTATGCTGATTCCCTCCTGCTGACCTGAGAGCAAATCCACCACAGGCTGCCAACCACAGTGGGTCAAGGTATGTTCTATAGCTGTTTTGTCTGCAGATCCTTTATTTGTAGTTTTCAGGTCTCCTTTTTGGGTTTCCCAAGAATAGGCCGTCTCAGTTTGTACATATGAGTCTACTGAAAAAATCTGTTTGGCTGGTCAAGAAGTATGTCACAACCATACCACACTTTCAGACACTGTTTTACCTGCTCTATTCCACCACGTTGGCAAATATCCTACAGAGAAAAACCACTTTGCTTCTTCTCCAGCCGACACACTTTCAGTCTGCATGGCAGAGGGGAAGGCTGACCCTCGGAAAACACTTCGAATAAACAGAGAGTACCTACAAAAAGCATATCTTTAAACTCCACTTAGAAGGAAACACAGAATGAACAGCACTCAACTTCAAAGGGCCTTGCTGCCACACCAGGCAAGGGAAGGTCTGTGAAGTTTATTACGCTGCTCAGCTCCATTTGGCAGTTATTTCTCCAGAGCTTAGAAGATGCGTATCGCCTCGCTGTGGCCTCCCACACTAAGCTGTGATGTCCATGACAAGGCGCCTTTTTCTCATTAAGTCAAGCCCCTGTGGAGCAGCATTACAAACATGGCAATGACCCGTATTCTAGATGTTCATAATCAGATCACACGTTTTAATCTTCCATCTTTTGTAATCAGTGCACTGTCTGCATGCTCTGCTATCAAAGCCTTCACGGGACACTGTCCCAGTGCGGCGAGAATGAAAGATTATGTTAAAACGATGACAGGCAGCACATCAGACGTTCACAGTAAGTATTGGAAGTTCAGGTTTAAGTGGTGTGTTTGTTGAAAACTGTGATCCAGTCACTATAAGGTTTAAGAAGTCACTTTACAATACAACAAAATACATCTAGCAAAATATGTATCGATCAATACACTGAGTATATGTATACATCTTATGCTAACATTGTGCCAAAAAAACAACGGACAAAAAGAGTTAGATCAAAAAACGTTTCGTTAAATCACCACTGGTCTTTATGACCCTGAAGTACAACCCCCTGAGACTGCAAGGGCATGAGTTTTCCATTAATTACATGGATACACTGTGAGGGATTAACACAAAATGAAATGTCATTTAATCCAGTGGTTGACATGCAATTATCATGCAGTTGGCTTCCTGGATTACAAAATAGATATGAGAATTAAACCAACCTCGCTCCCCAGTAACAGGCTCTGACTTGCAGATGACAGGTCTAAGCTGTGATGTGCTGGAGACTGAGCATCCATCAGAGAAGCACCACATCTCTCACCACTTAACAACCTTTACTTTAACGAGATGCAAATGACACCTGGTCGGTAAGGAATTCATCACCGTTTGCGGTGTGACGAGTCAGAGCTGCAGGTGACATGCATGGCTGCAGTACCCATGGTACTCAGGAGACCCACAACAGGTAAATGTTAGAAGGGATCCAATAAAACACCACTAGCAGAAGAAATAGACCGAGCACATGGGCCAACAGAAATCCAAATGTGTTATTTGTCTAACTCCAAATGGATTTGGGCAATAAATCAATTTAATCAATTAAATAGAGATTTCAGTTTTAAATGATCTCTAAAAATGACAGATGTGATTTACTTTAACTTGGGTAACTTATAGCACGTGGGGCATGTTCTCTGTGAAATAGCCCCACCCCTAAAACACAATCTATTCAAGTCAAGAAATCACACTGTAGTATAATAGCAGTGCATGTGTCAAAAAGCATGGACCTTACTTCTTTAAAGAAACTCTTTAAAGCTGTTAAACCAGCAGTCTACTCAATCATTATAAAGCAGCTGTGTCTCTTCAGTCATTTGGATGTGGTCTGGTTATGTGCAATGTTGAACAAATGAATGTTTGTTGTAAAATCTGTGGCAGCAAAAAGCAGCAACATGACAAACTTACTCCATCATCCCTGACAGAGGCATGTCGCCAAGTGGGAGAAGTGTGTGGTTCTGTGAGATATGCAAGCTAGCAGTGGCCCCCAAATGCCTTCTAAAAAGCAGGTAACAATAGTGGCATCATTTTCCTGTTGCATACAATTTCATATGAAGGGACCATGGTGGAAAGAAATAAGGTGTTTCATATTGCCAAAGACATGGTGCCCTTATATACAGTGGGAAAGTCTGGGCTCATCCAGTTGTTGAATTCAATCGATGCCAGATATGAGCTACTAAACAAAAAGTATTTTGCTGAAGAATCCCTGTGTGACTTAAATAAATACATAAATAATTTTTTGTCAGCAATTTATTTCCATAAGTAATGTATCAGTTTTTATAAAAATTTTTTTATTTTAAGAAACTGATGGACTATATAGGTATAGAAAAATACACAATTTTATTTTTAGGCTGCATCACTCGACCCTAATTCCAAATATACTCATAAACTGCCTTTCTCAAAGGAAACACTGTAAAGTAAAGAATGTGGAGCAAGACAAGAGTCAAACACACAACTGCACATGTCAAGAATTTTAGGCCTTTGTGGAACACCAAGCGCAATTACTTCAAGGTTAACACTATTGCGCTTCATGTAGATCACTTTCTTTCATAATGTTTTACTTGCACATGAGCTGAAAAAGCATAGAAAATCAACATCAACATGCCAATTCAAAACCTAAAAGACATCCCATTGGTAGACATCTGCATTTAGCAATTTCAACAAGCAGCACAACAAAGCCATTAAACAAACAAACTGCAAATCATACATTAAAAAGAGAAAGGGAGATGGGAGGTGCTTACTTTGAAGAGGCGGAGGATGTTAGCCACCATGATGGAGACGGAGCTGGCGGAAGCCCCGATGACCCCCACGACCCGCTCAGGTTTGGTGATAATAGGTGGCCCACCACTCAAGCACTTGACATCAGAGCCATCCTTCTCAATGAGTGCCTGCACGAACGTGAGCGACTGCTCCAGGGCGTGTGTGTCACGCGAGCATGTGTCCAGGATGCGCGCGCCCAGCGTGATGTTGGGCAGCAGGTCAGGGTCATTGTTGATGCGGTCCAGGGCAAAGAGCATGGCCTCCAGCCGGTGGATGCCCTTCTCCTTCTTCAGCTCCCCACATGCTTTCCCATCATTGCCACGAGCATGCACTGGGAACAGGCCACCCAGTGAGATGTCGCCGTCGATGCGGATGGAGTTGAGATGCGTGTGGCCAGGCGCTCTAGTCTTGGCTGCCAGTGTGCTCACAAAGTAGCACAGCAACATCAGTGCTGCCCGTGGGTTGCCACGGGGACAGCTGAGCCAGTCCCGAAAACACCCTGCGGGTGGCGCCATAGCAGCAGACCAAACCGTAATCCTAGAGCAAATCTTTAAATTATAAAAGAAAAAAGAGAGAGAAAAACAAGGGAAAATATTTCCAAAGGTAAATCTCAAAGTCCGTTTGAGGAAAGTTTCTTCAAAGCTCCTCTCTCATGTTTTCTTGTGACTCTTAGGGAATAGTGTGAATAAGAGCAATCAAGTTTGCTCCTTCTCTGTCCTGACGTCCCACCAGCACCTCCTTGCCAAGCAGCAGCTAAACAGGCTGATGTGAGGCACGGCCCAGGCAACAGAGAACAACAGCGGTGTGAAAAGCTCCTTTTGTGTTCTCCTCCAGGTCCCGTAAGGAGCCTTTTAATCTCGCCTCTGCTTGACAGAAGGAGCTTCTCGGTGTCAGTCAGCCGCGTCTCCCAGGGGTGGCGTGGGCATGTCCCCTCAAGGCCAGCAAGCACAGCTCTGCAAGGAGAAAAGGACACACACGTGAGCTCCCACTGGTGCAGGTAGGAAGCTCAAGGCTTCTACATGCTGTGAAGGCACACCTGACTGCTCAGCGTTATTTTTTTGGTACTCTTCTTCATCACATCATTCCAGGTCCTTTCCTTTCTCATAGCCAAGGACTCCCCAGATCAAGAAGAAGAAGAAGAAAATAAAATCACGCTCATTTGAATTTACATTTAAGCGTGCAGGGACCCTTGCTGGTTGAAGACACCCACTGTGGCAAAGTGCACATCGCACAACATGACAGCTGCAATGTTACAGACAGACTCATAACTGTAGTGAGATCAAAGCATGGTCACAATTAGCTACCTAATCCACATGCTCTGCAACATCCCCTGCAGTATGGAAAACATACTGCCCTGCTCCAGGTCTCAAAAATGGATGCATCTGAAGTACCGTACACCTCTGGTCTTTATTTATAAACAGAAGCAGAACAGTAAGTAGTAATTCCAAGGGTTCTGAAGACAAGAGGTTACGGGATAAACCATAACTCTGGAGATCCACATTACCGTTTTTGTTCATATGGGTTTCAAGACAATTTACAATAGAAGAACCAAATGGCCTATACCATATTTGGATCACTTAACAGGTGAAGCAATTAATAGCCTGTCCAGTGCATTTATTCATGCAGTCATTACACAACTGGCAACTTAACTTCTTTTAAAACACTACCACAAGAGAGCAGTGGGAAAACTCTTCCACGCATCTTCCAGTGAGCCAAAAACATGGCAGCAAGTCATTTCATTGCTGTGAGATTCTGTACCAGGAGCATTGCAAAACAGTGTGCCTTTGACTCCATGTACGCCTTTGACTCCATGTAGGACTGGCAAGGAATTCTACAGAGAAACCAACACTTCTAACTGACTCTGGATCGGTTTGGTCATTTACATTGTAATGGCTTTTGGATTTTGCTCTTTTTTTATTTCTCAATTCCATGAATTCCACCTTTGCCGCCACACACAGTTGTGACATAAAGGTAGAGTTAAGCCAGTATACCTACCAAAACCACTCCTGATGGCCAGAACAAGACAGAAACCAACAAAAATATAGAGGAAAAAAGCCCAGGAAATTAAAAACACACAAACAAATAAGAAACAGGAGCAGCCCCAAAAGAAGAGGAGCTCAGTAGGCTCAGGGAACAAGAAGCCTAACACTAAAAGGCAATTGTTTTCGTACGTGGGTTTGAGAAGACTGAGCTGACAGGCTGCAGGAGCTGCCAGTCATTCTAAACAAGGGGGTGGAGCAGGCACTGGCCACACCCTGCAAAAACAACTATAAATGAATGCAAGGTGCAATTAAAGGCTTTCTTTGCTTGCAGTAGGAACCTTAGAAGGTTTTGATACAATTAATTAGGTGGCCAGACAAGGTGAGGCAATGCAGCACTGAAATGACAGAAAAAATTCTCACCCTGAGGCTGTCCTAAGCTGCTTCCTTATTATGTTTCAGATATTTTTCTGTTCACACATCAACTTCTTTTCCACCAAAACTCCTGAAAAAGCATATCACAAAACCAGTCTGCTCAGACACAATGGAACACTTGCTCTGGCTGCTAGGAAATCCACTGACTCCTCTAATGCAGTACAAACTGGACCATCTTCATTGACATGTAAATGTTTCATATCCATCAAAGGTATTCTATTAAGTATTTAAAATGCCATTTTACTAGTGCTATACAAAACACTTGTTTTAATGTACAAGGCCCTTGTATTAATTACATATTTCAAAGAGACGGATGAAATCTGATTTTATTATGTAGCATTTCTACACATTAAGATAATCAAATGAAAATATGTTTCAAAAAGGAAAAAAAGAAGTGCAAGAAAATAAGCCCTAGATAACACAATCAAGTAAAAATCTAAATTGAGGAGCAAAAAATACACACCAGAGAGTGAATTATGTAGTAAGCTAATCAGTTACAAAATTTTGCTGAGGGATAATTTTCCTGACACGCTGCACCATGCCGCAGTTAAATTCAGAACGACTGGTGATTGATCAGGACTTCAGAAAAAGCCATGCTGTTGAAACACTTCAGGATCTATTAAACCAGTTTAAGAAAGTTACCCAACTATATGGGGCTCTGTGGACTGAGCCGCCACACTTGTGCATGAGCTGTGTAGATTCAGCAACACCCAAACAGGCTTATGACAAGAGTGACATTTAGCTATGGATCCGCTAATGCTATCTGCTAATGCTTCTGTTTGAGGAAGTACCTGTGTCAGCAAGCTTGCAAAGTGCACATCCTGTAACTGTTACACCACTTTGCTCCTTCAGCTGACCCAGACGGTGTTAAATCCCAGAACGGTAACCTCACGGTGCTATGGGTCACGTGCCATGATCTCACGCAACGCTGGCTCCACACAAGAACAGACATTTATTTAGTTGCACTTTGGCTTTTCTTTTTAAAGCACGGCCTTAACATTGAAAAGCCTGCCTGCTGAGAGACACTGTCTTTTTCTGGACAAGCCCCGAGCCGCTCAGGTGGATCAGCCCCTGGGATCAAGAGACCGACAGGCAGAGACACAGACAGTCAGGCAGGCAGACACACAGACGCCCTGGACAAGACAAAGAGGCTTGTTAAAGGTGACTTTCCCCATTCATAAAAATGATACTTTCCAAGAAAGGCATAACTTTTACAGCTCTTTTGCCTTCCAGAAAAGCAAGGAATTGTATATGTGTCAACTATTATCCATGTCTTAAAAGCTCCGCTTGTGTAACGTGTAAATACACGCATATACGCTAGACTGGAAAATTATTTGTGCTGCTGCCTATGGGAATCCTGTCAATAGTAATAAATAATATTGTCGTTGTCGGCACTTGCTAGTTGGGATGATCTATGCAACGGCCTGCACGCCTCTCCTGAACCTCCGTGTTTAATTCTTTATTACGATACCAATAAAGCAGCAATGATGGTAATTACAGTTCGGTGTCTCTTACAACAGGCAAATAAATTGCTTCAGCTTCCACGATTCCTTTACGCATTAAAAAAAATCAAGCATAGAAATCATATATAAACAGCTGCAAGGCAATCATAAACATCCCCCGTCAATTCTTACACTCCTGGAGCTGAAATTAGAAGGGCTTTTTTAACATTAAAAGCAGGTCTAAAGGCAGGAGTGTCAGAAGGCAGGATCTTCTAGCACTGGGATAAGAGACATGTGCACAATAACATTTTCACCAGATGTTTATTTACATGAGACAGACGGGAAAGACCGACAAACATCAGCTGCCATGTATTCTAGGGCAATGCTGGAGGGGGACAGGGGATTAACTGTGAGCTGAACCTCAGTAGTGACAAACCATACTGGAAGCACTGACTTGAAAGTCCAGAACAGTTTTATCACCAGGACTATGTTTGTATCCTAACAGTGACCATAGTGGAATGCAGAAATTATTTGTAGCAAAAGTGTGTCACTGCTGTGTTACCAAACAGGCAAGAAAGAGATTAACTAAGAGAAATGGGCATATATGCTTTAAAGGAGGAAGAGATATGGGGAAGGTGAAGGGCTCCAGAGATTCATTGCATGTGTTATGGAAGTGACAGGCCGTTGAAACAAACCTTACCATCTCTCTGTTTGTGAAATTCCTAAGTACGGTTCACTTGAAATTACATAACCATAATTATGAATGCTGGTGTTGGTGTGTGTTGGTGGGGGAAGGGGGGCTCATTAGAAAGAGTTCCTCCTTGATCGTAGCTTTATGAGAACATGCTCTGTGCTACTTTTCACCACGCTGTTAATAGTTTTCAAAGTGGATACAATAAGATAACAGAGCCCTGCAATTGTCAGCGTCGTTATGGCAGCCCTAATATGCTGTATGTACACCCACAAAGGTGGACCACATTGCTGGCAAATTGCTTTCCATTGTTTGACTGGAACAAGGGGGTGAAAGTCAGTTTGATATCAGATCAGTTCAGAGAATGTAAAGCTCTCTCATGTGAAGTGTTTTCTAATACAGCAATCAGAGTGAATGTGGCCATCCAAGCATCATGGTGCAATATTCTAATCAGACAGAAGAGATTCACAGGGCTTCGCCATTGTCAAACAAACTCTGGGCCTCAAAGCCTGGGGGGGGGGGGCACTGCTGGGATTCCGCTTTCCCAAGGAGTCTTCCTAAAAGGTTTCCCCAAATGGCTCTTCACCTCAGAGGGGTTCATGTCTCAATGAAAAGTATTGAACGTCAAACACATTTTTGCCTTGCATGTAGTCTATGTATATCAATTATAAATGATGAGCTGAACACCAGTAGGGTGGGCTTAATAGAAGGAGCCAGAATTTATGATCAAAATTCATGTTCTCAAGGTCTATCTGATTTTTGGCCATCTTTTAATTGGAAGTCTATTTACATCTGGGAAGAAGACTTTCGATCTAAATTTTGACCTCAAATGAATTCAGAAAGGGTTGAAATTTCAAGAGATTTATAGAACACAACTGAAAACCTGTGTGTGTGTGTGTGTGTGTGTATGATAAAACATAGAAGGGTGTATCGATTCTGGAACACCTAAAATCCAGACCATATCTGTCAAAAACTAAGCCCTGCAGTTTGTTAGGTTTATTTTCATCCTCTCCTACAAACACAGAGCAAAGCACACTGTAGTCAGATTCCTGTTACCTAACATCTGATCTATTATGAATGAGGCACAGGCATTGAAGAGTCAAAAAGATGATCTGAAAACGTTTTGAAAAGTTTAAAAAAGGCATAAATTCTAAAGTGGAATGATGGAAATACAGTCTTTTGCTTTTTCTCTCTTACCCAAATTCCAATTTTAGCATAGGATGTTTGTGAAAAGAACCTAACCAAGGCAAGTCTGGAGTACCAGGAACCCAGAAAACATAGGAGTGGATTTCTTCAAAGGGAACAGCTGGGACAGTTAGTGATTGGCTACCTCTCCAAATGTCCAGTGGCATGACAGGACAGAGAGACAATGAGCTCCAAAGCAGGGTCTGTGCCTGAGGCCTCCCTCCAGCATCAGCGTCACCCAGACAAACGGGCCTGTCACCAAGGCTCGCCAAGATGCTGGTGCATGCTGCGGCTTGCTCATTAGCAGAACCCCATTTCCTATAAATGAGGTCCAGTTCCACACTTCAGGATAATGAAGCATTATTGTTTCACACAGATCAGTACCCACAGCTTTACCACTGCTGCTTATTACTTCAAATATTTTTTTATGTCAAGGCTGCTCTTGAGCTATTTAAGTATTTTAATGTACAGTATTTACAGTTCCTGTTTTATAGCTGTTTTCACATTAAGCGGTCTGTGAATGAATGCTCTGTTGACTGCCGAATCAGGGATAATGGCATTTAACCACGGTGTTATTTATGCTGCTCTACTTGGTGAGTTGTTACAAACATTTGAGAGGTGAGTGCTGTAAATCATTCTAGAAAACATTGGGCCAATCTTACACCCTCTCTTTTTTCACTCATTTCACCTTTGATGTTCCCAAAGGTGACCCTGACACTTCGCACGCATTCACATGCCCTGATATGGTTAATTTTGAAAAAAACGCAACAGACGTCTGAATTTGCCAATGAAGTTCTGTCTTTTTGCCAAAGAGCATTCATTGTTTGGTTGTGCAAAACGCTGAAATTTTGGCTGCAAACACACAGGAGTAACATCAAATAGCTTGAAATTTCATCTCTACTTCATTTTCATTTCAAAATTTCATTTTTTTTTCTGCTATGGCAGCTAATTTGCAGACATTATGGCTGGTAGACAGCCCATATGCTAAATACATCAGTTCTGGACTAAAATATTTTTAAATGTAAAGGGTAAAATTTTCACGAGGGCACTGGCCCTCAAGCATGACATAAGTGTATATTTACCATTCGGTTTGTTGAGCCATTCATAAGAAATCCCACGGTACCTTTACACAGTGTGACTGCCACAACTAATAGTCCCAAGACAGTTCAATCATTGGGGAACAGCAGAAATTTAGTCTGCTTTTTTTTAAATTATAAAGGCCGGTGTTCCGGTTTTTCTGGAGCATCTGTTATATAAAAGAGATCTGCATTTTCAGCTCTGTGCTGTTCTGTGAGTCTCAAACTCCCTCGACTGGTCCATTCCATTGTTCCCCCCTTGCAGCAGAGCCATTATTCTGGGCATAATTACAGCCAGAGAGCGACAGAAGAGGCATGGCCTCAGACTTTAATTAAAAGCCTGTTTATTCCATCTCCTGAAAAGATCCTGCAACACTAGACCCGCCCAGGCCTGGCTTTTCAACTTTGTATGATACACACCTCATTCCAGGCAACATCCTTAAACCTGTCAAGGTGTAGATTTACCTGGAGCAGGTAAATATGAGTGAAGCACATGACTTTACAGACTCAAACTGCATGAGTCTTATCTGCTAAATGAGCCGATATTTGAAAACCACCTGCCCTAAAGGGTCCGATGAAGCGCCGACAGGTGTCACTTTCGTATTAATGCACACCACCCTTTGGGGCAGAACATAAAGCCTGTTGTCGTTTATGAATCCTGTACTGTACCACGGCCCTGGTGTGAAGTCAGAGAACCTGACCATTTTAACATAACAGCCTGGAATGTAGGTTACAGTTGTCATCGCAGCTTTTCTGTGACTCCAAGGGGAGTTAAAAGAACAAAAAGAGTAAAAAAAAAAAAACATTAGTTTGGCTCTGACTGCAGAGTCTTTATCTTTGGCCCACTTTGGAGACAGCAAGGCTAATTTTTCATGTCACGCTGCGGTTTACATCGAAACATCAAAACACCGCAAGCCGACCTATATAAGGGGAGAATGCGTGACTGCGTTATTTCTGAAGAGCCCAAATGCTCAAGGAAACAGCTGTATCCAGCAAAGCGATACTCCAGAGTCACTCTGCAGCAATACGTAGCCATTACTGAGGTCTAAAGTTCCACTAGACCTAAGCGATATGCTTAATTTAATGAGATTACTGCAGATGTTTCCTAAGTATCAGTTCACCTTTAGCAGTTCACTTACTCTGTAAAGAGGCCAACGTGTCACTGCTTTAGCACAGACAGACCGCAATGCAGGCTGGGCTCACTGATGAAAATACAGGAAGTGGAGCAACATTCTCCATCTGCAAGATGCTCCTTCTAAGGCAAAAGGAATTTAAATAGTCAGCACTTTAACAAGGGTAGACCCAACTGGAGACAAAGATTCTTGTGAATGGGTGCTGATAACTGGGCTGCTCTAGGAAGACCACTCCATATTTTTGTTAAATGCCTTCTGTTGAATAATCAAAGATGTTGAGAGAAATAATACAATTCAGATAAGAAGAAATCTCTTGGTAAAAATCCAAGTGCTACAAAAGATATATGACCCATCCGTCCATATCCACTACATCAGTACTGGAACACTGGTGTAACTAAAAGAGATGGATGACTGCAACCTTGGGTCTGTCTTTTCTGCAGTCCAGGGTCTAATGAGCCATCAAAGTGTACTTCCAGAAGACAGCAAGCATCCTGTATTTCACCATGCAGGCCAGAGCTTTCCCCACAACACTTCAACTTGTACGAAGTCAGATAGGTGATTACCTCCCCACACCAAAACTGCTGTGCAAGCAGCCTACCCCACCTTATGGGACACATAAACAATACTGGCTGTACCCAATGATCCTATATATGGCAAAGAAATTAACACAGCCTCCTCAGAAAGACGAGCATGTTTATCGTCCCACTAGCCAAGAGTACTGAGAACTGCTTCCTCCATACCCAGTTTTCTTGTTAAGGGCTTAGGTGGTCGCAGTGCTGCAGGTGAATATAGCGCAGGAATGCACCAGAGTGCCCCAAATGTGGCAGCATTTTATTTATGGCCCTGAAAGCGGTGATCCCATGAATATTGTATCCATCAGCCTCCTGCCAGTGGACTTAAGAGGGCTTTAATAGAGGGCCGCCGCCATGAGCAGGCAGACAGGCCAGGAGTGCGGAGGGGAATGGGCTTATTTATGAAGGTTTGACTGATACTTCAGCATGCCCTGAAGGTGAAGCCTTCACCTTCCCACTGTCTGATGAAATGCGGAGGTGAGCGACAGCTGGCCGCTTATTCCAATCTGCACGGCGCCACCCCGACTCCGCCTTTGCATCTGCGATTGAAGCAGTGCGGTCGTAGCATGTCCCACACATTGTGCTTTTCTGTTTTCTGGGAGGAGGAACTTCTGTCCATGAGCTGAAAGAGATGGTACGTGTTGACTTGAAATATAGTTGAAGGATTAATGAGACATTTTTAATTATAATATTAAATTTCTGTGTCAAAAGCAAGTCATTATTCGCCTATGATGATTCCTCCCAATCCAGACACTAAGCAGCAAAATACGATTAACAAAAAATAGAAATGTTGTTGCTCCCCTATTTAAAAAGAGGACAGGACACAGCACAAATGTCACAACCCATGCACTGAAACAGGCCATTGCAACTCCCCTTCCAGGATAATGAACCGTACAGATCCATATAATTACAGAACAATGAAACAGCCTCCGTTTTACTCACTCATAGGTCAGTATCGACACAGTCACAAACATCTCAGCGGTCCTTCGAACATCAGCTTTAACTGCAACTGAATTAGGAACAAAAACAATGGGCTCTGCTGGTGCTCTCATCCTTTCGGGTGACCCTCTGAGGCACCCTGAAGCATTCCATCAGACATGGGGGGAATCCGGTCAGACACAAAGGGAAGCCATGCCTTTTTTGTTGTGTGCAGACTCTTGAGGAAGTTCCAGAAGTATAAAGCAACACAAAGCCTTACCCTTAGCAAAGGCTTCTGCAATTAGAGACACACTGCTGTTTCTGTTTTATTAACGAGCTTTTTGTAGAGTCTACCCAGCTTCAAAGTAAACACAGGCTGCCCTAGGTACAGTGCCATGTCTCAGGCCATGATGTAACAATATCAGCAAAAACCCCAATCTTCTCATCCAGCATTTCTCATTAACAAAATTAAAGAAAATCCAAAGTACAAGTAATAAAACAGAAAAAATAATGGGGGGGATTGGGGTCAATGTCTGTCAACTGATATTTTCCTGATTAACCATACCTCTCCTGTGTTTTAGACATCATATTCTTTCATTACCAAATTCCACAGTTCACAATGTGCACTATATTCCCAGATTGGTTCTTTTGACCAAGATTTTTCTTAATGAAAATCCCTCCCAGTCTTACTGTATTCCCGTCTAACATAACACTATGCATGTACAATAACCAAGCTCTTCCACAAAGGGGATCAATCTACAGTATGTAATGTCTTAATACACTTTCAATTCTTCTTGCTGCTTATATTAGGAAATTTACAGGTGTGGTTAATACCAACTGACTGACTTTAAGCCTGTTAATGGCTTTACTAAGCCATTGCAGGAGGTCCTTACAATTGCTTAGGAGTAGACAGAATGGCTATAAAGCAGAAAATAACCAGGGCTCCAGGGTGGATCAGTCAATAAAGGGGATAATGCTCAGATCGGGTTGAATCGTACTGCTGTGACCACACCAAATGATGCCAAAGTGTCATGGTGAGACTCCCAAAACTATAACATTAACTACCTGCTATCCAGTTAAACATCACAGGTGTGTAAAACATGTCTTTATGCTGACAGCACCGCTGATTTAAAACAGAATGTCACAAACTGTTGACATCAGCAGGGACCGTCACACGAATAACCTACAACATGAAATGTGTCGTTATTAACATTCGATAATACAAAAAAAATTACTCTTCACATTGGAATGGGAAATTTATTATGAGCATAATTATGTTAAATTATATTAATTTTGTTAAAATTAATTGTGCAAATTTTGTTTTGCAAACCTAATTTGTCAATTTGATGACATGTCACAGTCATATTCATTCACACATTCACTGTCACATTGTTTGCCCTTTTGGGGGGGTTCCCCCACAGTGACTGCATACACATTTCTCTCCTCAGTATTTCTGATTTGTTGCGGCTGGAGAATGTCCAGTGATTGGCAGCCCTTCCTCAAATCGCTGCATTTAAAAATACATGTATTTAAATTATCACAACCCTGAAGAGGATAAGTGGTTACATAATGGAAGGATGCATGGATACATTTCAACTAAAAAAGCAGTAAAGATTAAAAACAAAACCTATAACAGACCCATAAGGCAAAATTTGGTGTACAAACATACAAAGAGAAAACTGACACATCATGACACTAAATAAAATACCAAAAACCAAAAGACAAAGCATAGTAGTAAATGTGTCAGTTTAAATATTTGTCTTTTTCTTTTATGCCCCCACTGTTGTACCGAACTCACATGCTGGCAGGTCACAAATGACAACGAGGAGGACAAAATAATTCAGTAGCCACAGATTTCACATTGACTCAAAGCTGACATTCAGACAGAATGCAGAACCTTCCTGAACTGCATTGCACACTGGGACTCTGGCCAGAGGTTCATCTGGGATATCTGGTGTCTGTTTGTGACAGGGCCATGCCAGCAGGCCTGCTGGAAGCTGCCCTCTGTCTTCTACTTGGAGGACAGGCACTCTCAAGTCTGCCAAATCCTATTGCTTGACACCTGCTGGTCTGGTGGACCCACATCATCCTAACTGGCACTGAGCGCAAGTTTGCCATGCGTCAGGCACTGCTCACAGCATATGTTCGTTGACAAAGTAGAACAGTCTGGAACATTCGCAAGGTCGTTTGACAAAAGCACTATAGTTTGTGCTTATGAAACAGGTCTTCTCATTAACCCTGATTCTGAATGATGTAACATGATTTCTATGGTCTGGTAGTGACAAGGAGTGACACGCAAACCTGTAGGCAGATAAGTAGAACATTACTCATTTTCATCTTTTAATTGGTGTCAATAAAAGAGAAAAGGTCAGAGGAGCACACAGCAAATAGTTGGAAAACTTCCTGACCTTTGTCAGCTTGAAGCCATGGCTTTTAAATAAACCCATGTGTATGGGTTGGCTGGAGATGATGTGAATATTTAAAGTAAGAGAGTATAGAGGGCCTCACTGCACCATGTAATTTCACTGATACCATCACCCCCTACTGTCATTGAAAGAAATCAGTTGGTCCATAAGACAGGGTCAAAATCATTATTTCAATCTGCCGGGGCTCTGGTGGCATTAAAAATTCAGTCCCTGTACCACACCTCATAGGTGTTTGTTAACATATGACGTGGAAAATAAAATACGCACATTTTTATTAGCCAAGGCAATCACAAACATTCAAAGAAAGAGTATAGCTTCTGGCAAAAATTACAGGCATATTAAAGTCAATTTATAAACTGAAGTCGGCTACTCTGGGAGTTATGGAGTTCTGCAGAAAAATAATCACACTATGTGAAGGAGTTATCATGAGGCGAGTCACAAAAGAGTCACTGTGAGCCCTAACATCACTCATTCACACCAGAGAAGGAAACTGAGTGTGGTGAGGAAAAAAACCGTGAACAATCAGGAGAAGGTGAGAAACAAAAAAAAACAGCCACTCCCAAACTTCCGAAAGCAGCACATTAACACAGACACAGCTAACAGAGAACTAAGCCGGAAACCTGTCGAAGTACAGGGCACAAAAACGGACACTGTTGCTGGGATTCTGCATGCCTACGGTGTTTGCAACTCTTCACCCGCAGTCATGTTGAGAACTGGTGTGTTTTCACAGAGCATTAAATCCTTGACAAGCAGCAGGGAGAAACAGGCTCTTACAGAAGGCATCATCCAGGCTCAGCCTGTACACACTTGCGTGGCCTTCTCTGCCCAATGAACTGAATCGCAAAGGGGGAAAAAAGCCTGCAGGCAACTCTATTAGGGCACAACCCCTCCACCCCCACCCACAAACAGGAGCGCTGAATCTCACCTCCACCTTTTACCAGCTTTTTCACGCTGTCTTGGCTCGCTGACATGCCTTTCTTGTGTGTGAAGGAAGTGGAACAAACTTTTGAGGAAGCTCCTGCATTTGCCCCGCATTTCTCCACCGTCAAGGCCAGAACTGAGCTCACAAAACAAAACAGCAGCCCCCCCCCCCCCCACACACACACAAATTAGTCTCCACCAATAAACATCCTTCTGACAGTCATCCACAGCACCTTGTGATTTCCTACATTTTTATAGTGAGGAAAAAGAAAGTGTTTTTATTTTATTCAGTCAGCCTCTTCTGGTCTCTCTTTTGCTGTCTCGGGGTCTTTTATGCACATTTCCTGTATGTTGCACAACACAATCTGTGTTCCTCCATTTCCTAAGTTACATCCAAAAACAAAAGACCAAAACTGTAAGTGCCATCAGACTGCCTTGGTTGCTTAAAGTAGAATAAGCGAGTCAGGCCAGAAATAAGACACGCTCAAAACCTGTACAGCAGGTCCCCAAAGCTGTTAACACGTGCACTTGTGCAAACGGCAGAAGCGTTCAATTAGGCACAGATCACGGTAACCGGTCAAAAAGGAGTTTCCCTTAACAGAGCATGGGGAGGTAGACAGTCAAGCACAGACTAAGAGCAGCTGCTGGCAAGTCAATCAATAATTTTACAGCTATATGCAGGAGAATGCTACCTATAAAGAGGCGAGCATTATTGAATTTGAACATCACTAAATTAGAATACCTCGGCTTAAGTACCTGACAATTATTAAATTAATTGTGAGCAATGCAGCATGTAATGAGAAGACATATAAACTATAAAGATGTAGCAAACGAATTCCGCTATGGGCACATTTAATTATGGTTCTCTAATCCCTGTTTCTCACTTTATGAGCTTTTATCAGGCAGGAGGCAAACTGTGCTTATGCTGTGCACGTTCACAATAAAAAGACAAAGGCAGCGGTCGACACGTCAGATAAGTGGAGTCATGACCACAGACTGCTTGCCTTCGCTTCCATAATGTGTTCTTCCAGCAGCGGGATGGGGGCAAGGGGGTTTTAGAACAGAAAATGTTTTTTTTATTTGTGAGCTATAGTCACTTCTGTCATTCAGCGCTCTGGTTTTGGGAGATACGAAGTTTTGTTAGGGAGACACGGAAAACGTTTCACTGCTGTATTCTCAGACAGACGATTCAGAAAGAACAGCAAAAGAAGAACAGGAAAAAAGAAAGTTCAACATTTTGCTCCCTCACGCCGTCTTCAAATGCTTCCGTCCTGCAGGACGCCCTTAGTAATATATGCGAGGTATTGAAATAAAACTGGATCATCCCAGTCTGATAGGTCCATGAGAATGTAAAGTATTTTAATCTCCCCACCAAAGAAAGGTGAGAGTTAAATCTAAAATAGGTGTCTGCTTCTTACATTTCTCCACACTGAGGCAGTCACAAGTATCAAGATGTGAATGCAGACATGAACAACTTTTACATTTACTCCCAAAATACAATATGCAAATCTGAGGTAAAATTACATAAAACCCACCATAAGACAAAAGTCTCCAAGAAATCAATGAACTTCCATCAGATGCCACTTTAAATAAAATGCAAAAGTCATTACAAAATATAAACGTAAAATGCTAAGACAAACACACACACACACACACACACACACAGTAACTTCCCCCCCACCTCCCCACATAAAGTAGCCACTCGAAGTGTGACCTGCATATACCCTTCATCTTGTGCCCATGAGGGCAGGACTTTGACAGAGCATCAGGGTAGCCAAAGCTCTACTACGGTCATCCTCCATTAAACTCTTCATCAGAACCTGGCAGCGGCCCAGCTGCATATGAGCAGGGAAAGCACACGGCGCTGGCAGACACGTGGCATCTACAATGGCCCATTAAGATGCACATTTCACTGGTCCGCTCTGCTTCCTCTGTAAGTTCTGTAAAAGGCATCACTGAAAAAAATCATATATACTGCTTACCTGTATGGGGTGTAACTGTAATAAAATGAAGCAGATAAACAACTGTAACACAGTTAACTGAAGGCTAAACATACAACCAGGCTGAACAGGTAAGCCATGGAATAAAAAGGATTTTATAACTGAAATGTATTTTCTGAAATTCTAAGCACCATCATCCTGTAATTACCACTTCAGTGATATGTTGACTGCTGGCTGAGACCAAAAAAAAACATTGAATTTGAAAAAGATGTCCTCAAGGTGTCTGCAGGTAGAGGCTTTATAAAAAAGGCTGCTGGTGGCTCAATGGGTGAGAGCATCAGGCTGAGATGGGGAAGTCTCCAGGTTCAAACCCCACCCCAGCCACCAGGTGTGTCTCTGAGCAAGACACTCAGCACTAACTCCCTGGACCCTGAATAATAGCTGCCCATTTCTCCCCTCAGGGAGATGGGTTAAATGCATGTATATCTGCTCAATATGACAATAAAGCTTCTTATGTAACAATTACAGCTTCTTTACCACATTGGTTTTCACAACAAACACAGCAATTTGCAAAAACAAGAAGTCCTAAAAAAACAGTCCTGTCACAAAAAAGCACACCACACACAGCTTAAGGTTGATACCTGCAATGGCACTTTTCAATGCAAGTGAGCCCCAATGTAGTTCTAGCCAGCGATCAGAGTGGGTTCCACTTGTCATGGCACATGTTATGGTGGGCATAGCGACATGTGGTTATAAAGAGTTCAGTGATATACCACCATATCAGTGGTCAGCAGTCATGACCTTGTGTATCGCAAAGCTGTGCCAACGAATGCTCAACATGAGAGACACTAATCCATATGAGATCTGCCAGGATCGCAGGAGTTTACCTGAGCTTTAGCAGGACAAGGGGCTGAGTCAGATCTGAACCACCCCCCTTCCCCCCCCAGCCAGTGAGCAGCAGGAAAATGTCAACCTAGTCAGCCTTGAAAGGCTTCTCGCGTGGCGCACTGTTCTGCTGTGAGCGTGAAGAGGGTTTTCATTGATTTCTGTTCAAAACACCGCAGGGAGGAGGGGAAAGAAAGCCCAGCCAACGCGAAATTCAGAAGAGTAAAGTGGCACACTGCAAGAAGTGCCCGTGTGGGCTGGCTACAATCATAAAAGAGCAAGAAACCACCCCCTTGTGCCATCCTGCACTTCCCCTCTTTTCTTAGCTATCCTGCTCCATTCTTTTGCCCCCCCCCCCCAATAATATATTCAGGCTATGCACTGGCTCTTTGCCTACCGGGTCACAAGGAGACATATTTGAAACATCAGAAACCCCAACCGTGTAGTGAGATTCTGCCACTTCCACAAAATGTGCAGCCCTTGGCAGCAGCTAGTGCCGCTTTCACTAATATGTCCAAATCAACAGGTTAGTGGCCACCTGAGCAATGTACCGCCTCAGTGAAAATTAAGAAGGGTTCATTTGTTCTCTCATTGTTCTGCTGTGAAAGATCAAACACTGCAGACTTTGACTGAAATACAAGAGGAGATGAAAACAACACATTCAGACAACCAGCATCCGAGCAACTGTATTCGCAGGACAATTCATCAGTCAAGCCTGCCCTGTTCAGTGTTTGGCCTGAGGTTCCCAAATGACAAATGGTTTAACATTTCATAGGCCACCCACAAAGAGGGCTAACCAGCCTGCTAAAGGAGTTTAACAGTCCCCTCATACCATCACCCTGAGGCTTCAAATATTCCCAGTTACATTTTATTCAAGCAGAACTCTTCCTCTGACACATTAAAGTACATAGGTGATAATTTCACCCAAATCAGCTTTTATACATTTATACAGCAGGGTGTTTCAATAGTGTCCTGGGTTTGGCTATCTTCACATAGGCTAACAGCCCCCCATGACCGTGCAGAAGATTAACACAGAGAAGATGGAAGGATGGATGGATGGATGGATGGATGAATGGATGGACATTTCATTAGAGCAATTCAAAATCTATACTAAAGTAGAGGCCCATCCAGTTTGATCTAGAAACCTTGAAGTAACAAGTCTGCATCCTTAACAACGCGTAACTTGCTCTCCACACCTGCTTACACGTGGCACCTCCATCTGGCAAACAGACCCGAGGTGTTCTCCCAGCCCTGGACGCACTATGAGCTGACAGGCTCGCGGCCGTCTTTCCAGCCCGTCTGGTTAATGGCGCGTGAAAGAGACGCACAGTCTAGACGCCCATCGCCGTTTTACTCCCGATTCCACATTATCGATGCCGACACGAAGAGCCGGACTAATGAGGCGAGACACATTGAGCGGCAGCAGCTCATGGTGGCAGCAGTGACGCCGGCTCACAATCACGCCTTTGTCTCCCTCCTGCTTCGCCTTCTGCTCTCTTTTCACTTAAAGTTGGTGACTCAATACCTCGATATGTGAGTGGCCACTGGGGGCCTGAGCCTAACAAAGCCATCTTCGCCCTGACAGCAGCTGAACTGAGCAGCATCGTGAGGCAGAGAGAGATGTCTAGAGGTTTTGTGATTCAGGTTCACGAATTACAATGCCCATCAATCTGACCTCTTACAAAGCTGACAGTCTTAGATTAGTGCCATCAGAAAATTTCCCTATATTCTGAAATATATATTATATAAAAATATAACACATGTATGTGCTTTTCTGGAGGGTGTGGGGACAAAATTTAATTCCTCATATTTCGGTCAAAAATCATGCCTGACGAGGAGGGATAACATCCATTCAAATTAATGGGAGTATGAATACTTTGAGGGTGACACAGTGGTATGGTGGTTATCCCTCACAACTCCAGGCCTGGGGTTTGATTCCCACCTTGGGTCTGTGTGCATGGAGTTTGCATATTGTCCCTGTGCTTGATGGGTTTTCTCTGGGTTCTCCAGTTTCTTCCCACGGTCCAAAGACATGTGGGTTAGGTTGACTGGTGTCTCCAAATTGCCAATAGTGT
Organism: Chitala chitala; assembly: GCA_025773905.1. NCBI lineage: Eukaryota > Metazoa > Chordata > Actinopteri > Osteoglossiformes > Notopteridae > Chitala > Chitala chitala. Next base: position 50,197 of record JABJVR010048058.1, read on the forward strand.
ATGTGTCCTGTGGTGGGTTGGTGCCCTGCCCTGGGTCTCTCCTGCCCTGAGTTGGACTCCAGGCTTCCCACAGGATAAGCAGTATGGAAAAAGAATACTTTGAAAATTTGCAATAAGAGGTATGCTGGGTATACTGAAATGTCCTTTCTAAAATATTTTGAATGCATATATTGAAATAAAAGTCAGAACATACTGGACCACATTTGTAACACAAGAACTACATTCAGATGCATACAGATTTAAACAGTCACTTTTAAAAGGATAAGTTTGTAGCTGCAGCAATAACATATGCTGGAGAAACCATTCAATTAAGCACTCATGCACCGATAGTGGACGCTTAAGCACAGAACCTGAAAGTTCTTGCAGTTTTAGAGAAACAGAAAAGCAGATGGATGGTGGCATACTGGAAACTGACTTTCCATCCTCTTCAGATTCTCAGGTGTTTCCAAACGACCAAAAACAAAACTGTGGGGAGCAACCCTCAGTTGTCCTGCTTTTAGCTAAAATCCTGGCACCCACCTGTCTGTGACCAGAATATTTTTACTCCATTAGCTCTTGGGACTGTTAAGCTAACTTGTATCTGTAAATTGTTCCAGGAGAAACAATTGTCCATTAATCAAAATAAATTGCAAGTTATTGACTTCTGCTGTCTTCTGCTGGGAGCAGAGTGAGAAGACAAAAAAAAAATTAAAACAGAAACAAGTCCACACTGAGGCAAACCTCCTCTGCACATTAGCCTTGCAAGCTGTATAGAGAAGCATCTGGTGTGGTGGCACAACTAAATATAGCAAAGGCAATTACAGAGGCAAATCTGGGAAAGAGTCCCCCATCCGCAGATCACATCATGAAATATGCAGCAAAGGTGAAAATCGCTTCCGCTCAACACCCTTACAGAGGGAACAGTGGCCAGATTTATGAAATTACATTAGTGTCTCTTAGGAAGTCTGCAGAACAACGGCGTAAGAGTGGGGAACACGTTTCCGATTGAGAACAAAGCACATCACCCAAGAGGCCAGCAGGCCATTAATGAAATCATAATGCCGAAATTCATTTAAGCAGCCACAATTATCCTCTCCGGAGAAAATCAGGACATTAACCGCCAACTAGTCCCCCGCCCCACATCTCCAAGTGTAGCCTTTCGCTCACATGACAAAGAAGTGTTGTGTCATGTGCAACCTATCACTTTGTTGGCCTGTTGTGCAAAAAAGTGAACAATTTGACAAAAAAAAAAATCATGATGAAATATAAGGCTCGAAACTATCACATAAAATGAAATTATGATGGGCTCAGGAACTAAAAGTAACACCATAAAGCAAAGTGATAGACATGATCCTAAATCCACTCAGCCCAGGCCAGATGAAATCAATGCCCACACAACTTCAGTAACAGGTCAGCTGGCCCTGCTGACTTCAGGGCATTCAACTGCCAGGAGCAAATCAAATAATATAGCAAGCCCGATGCTCTCCCACTTGTTCTTTATTTAAAAACCACGATTTTCCACTTAACCTAGAGCCAATTAATGATAAGTAGCAAACCAGCAGAGCTGAATACCCAACAGATCCTAGTGGACCTGCTTATTATTTCGACTGAGGGCTTAATCAGCCACTCTAATTGTTAGATAAGTCATGTTTGTCCAATTTTGATCGAGAGCATCCTCATTTGACTGGAACGCTTTGGAAGAGGAAGACTAAGAGGTACTTCTCCTGTATCCCCAATTTCAGTTTTATACAACGTGCACAAACACAGGAATTTTAATGCCAGCATGTCAGGAAGTCTAAAAAACTGAATAACTTCGGCTCTTCCTCCTTGATGGAGTTGTTTTATATTGCATGCACGAATTAAGCATTGCTGTAACGTCACAATGGCATGACAAGAGCTAATTAAAAGTGACATTTTATGAGGGTGATACATATAAAAATAGCAATTAACTACAATTTAATGCACCAGTGTTTCTGCACATTTGCATGTGTTTGCACTTCTAATATGTACTATGTAAAGACACCTTGACATGTTTATGATAAATTTAAGAAGTAATATTAAATTCCAAATATAAGATGTGGAGAAAAAAAAACAGTTAAGATGTAGTTTGAGTCAGCTGCAGTAATGTTTTAATCTTGGATTCCGTTTTAAAATATGTAATATCATGTAAATGAAAAAACTAATCTATTTTGCATATCTTTATACTGATAGGACAAGTATAGAAAGTAATTTATATGCATAGTGATGTCTGTAAGGACTGGTATGCTGGCTCAATGGATGGCACTATTGTTGCACACCTCCAGGTTCATGGGAACAAATCAGGCTCTCTGTACTCTGTGTGTGTGTGTGTGTGTGTGTGTGTGTGTGTTCTCTCCTCACACAAACGGGGATTTGGAAATCTATAATGCTGTCTGTACACAGGGGCATTAGGCCCTAGGTTGAGTGTAGACTTGTGCCCATGCCCATCTCATGCCCATGAAAGGAGGGTGGAAAGTTAACGACAGTAATAATTCCTGCTTTTAGAGGTAAACCTTGATTCCTCTTAAACTTAAGCCATGTTGAGAGTAATGCCAGCCCTGTCCCAATGCCAGCACGCAGTACAGAATGGTCAGTACTGTATGTTCAAACTGCAGTGCTAGTCTGGCTGTTTATGTAATTCTCCCAAACTACTTTGCCAACATGAAGTCAGAGAACCTGTACAGTTAATGTGCCCAATAAAGGGCAATTATCAAAAACTTTGGTTAAAATAAAACACACAAACAGCAGCACCAAAGCTGTGGCATAAATCCTGAGCGAAAAAACATTATTGTTGTCCATCCAGTAGTGAGCAGGAACATTAATCTGAAAACCAGGTCCCAGTGGCCACCCTCATGGCACAGAAGACCTTCAGAAGATATCTTCTAGCTAACAAGCAGTCTGACCCGTTCTCTCCAAACATGGTCATCAGAAACCCCCAGGGAACTAGCAGCACAGCCAGTGTTGCATGGCTCCAGGTCACGGCACGCTGATGCTGATCCAGCGGGAGCTGTGAGGGACGGGATTAGATCTGCAGCACTACGTGGCAGGGGTGTGTTCGTGATGGCAATAATGATGGCCAAGAAGACGGTGCTCACACGCCTGGGGGGGCCCCCCCCCCCCCCCCCCCACCACCGAGGCTAAGAG
>JABJVR010048059.1:0-25610 GCA_025773905.1 Chitala chitala
ATTTTCGTGTGTGTGTGTGTGTGTGTGTGTGTGTGTGTGTGTGTGTGTGTGTGTGTGTGTGTGTGTGTGTGTGTGTGCATTCCACATTATAAAATGTAGTGAAGGTAAATTGTACTAACAAAGTTTGTGATTTAAATAATCATTTACTATCAAATGAAAAACACAACGATTTGTCTGAAATGCCACTCGGAAGCATAAAATGTATCAGTAAATTTTCAGCCAATTTTCTAGAGGGGCCTCATGAACTCATGAAAAAAAGTCAATTTTAATTAAGAGATGTTCTAGCAAGGCATTAAGGCTTACCATATTAGTATAGTGTTTTTGGTTTTCTCTGACAGAGATCTCTGGGGAACATTCACATCATTAGACTTTCTTCATGTTTGAGAAAAATTACTTTTAAAAGGTCAACACTAAAGGTTAATTATTAGTGTTGAATTATTTACATTGAAATATTGTTTATATTTCTAAACATAATGGATCACTTTTTCTAAATTGTTTAAGCCCATATCTATAAATTATTTAACATGAATATATTCTATATGCATGACTGTGTGTATGTATATATATATTTGTTTGTGAGTCTGTGCAGCAAAAAGTTCAACATTATGCAAATTATATTTTGAATGCTTTATCTTATAAATTAGGTATTATTTGATGTTGTCCTCTATTTATAGAATGCATGTTGTTTGATAAGTGCAAACACGTTTTCTCCTTCCATTTCAGAAACAGACTACAAGCTGAAAAACAGATTGCTTTATAAGAAGATTGTTATTCATTATATTTCTGGACTTCTTCCCACAGTAATATATATTTATCACGCTGTGTGCTTCAAGGTAAAAATTTATTTTTATATCTTAGATTTTTATGTATCCTGAGATTCAGTGAAATACACGCACTCATCTGTCCACATTCTGAAAAATAAATAAGGGAAAAGAAGAAGATGGAAAATCCTCAAAGTGTTTCAGGAAATGTTACTGGGGTCTGATTGTGTCACTCCCATTGGAAGAGTAGCATATTGGCATAAAAACAAATAAATTAATAAGACTTACTAACTGTCTTACTGTGATGAAGCATTTAAGTCCTCTGTCTTCCTACTAATTTAGTAATATTTATAGCAGTTGTATCCTGTGTAATATATTAAGACATGCTGTTATGAAAATAGTCTACTGTGTAATTTAAGACAGTAAATTAACAAGTCATTCTCAGGAAAGGAAAAAGCGCCCTGTGTAACTGAAATCACAGTAAATTAATAAGACATACACACGTTATTGTTGCATCAAGCACCATAATTAGTATGGCTTACTGAATTACTTAATGACTTTCCAGTGCTCTAACTAAAACGCTGAAAATCTATCCTAGGTAAAATCATGATTCATAGATATTTGAATTTGTAAAGGTCTGTTGGGCTCTTTGGTGCTTGAAAGACATCAAGTTCAATTCTGTATTAAAAGAGATGAGATCATGAGTTAAAAAGCTTGAAGCTTGAACTCGAGCTGGCATGGATTCCACACCTTTGTGTAAAAGTACAAATCAAGTAGATCAAACCAACCGGAGTGTTGTCTAAGCACATCCTTTAATAGAAGGGATAAAACTATGTCCAAAGTCTGAGATCACATTCAAAATCTGGGATTTTTTTTTTCATTAAATCCTGGAAATGAACTGTAAGTTTTAGCATTAAAAAAATGAATGAAGAAAATGTATGACATGCAAAATGAAGAAATACTTAATATGTTGCACTACTTCTAAGTCACCAATCACATTTAAGTACATTTTGATGTTAGCCATGTTAACTCTTTTATACAAAAGGTAAGATTACCTTTGAGTACAGCATGGAAAACTTCCAAAACAGTAACTGAACAAGTGACTAGCGTGAACTCTATATTTAAAAGTTTGTGGTCGTGGAGTGCTGTATATATGAGCGTGTACGCACCATAGGTCTCAAATTACTGGCCTGCGGGCCAGATCTAGCCCACAAATCGTTTGAATACAGACCCTGTCATGTTTGTAATTTAGTATTAAGTATGGCCCGAAGTTTGTTTATCTTTTTTGACTGTAAAGTGTAGTGTTTTTCTGGGTGCTACTTTAATCACCAAGCAGGAACTACATGCACTAGCTGAAATCTTTACTGCAAATTCCAACAGTCAGCAACTTCAAACAGCGATTTCCTCAACTACTTCCCACAGACGCGCTTGTTTGAAGTGGCCCCCAAATAAGAACACCACTTGACCAGATGCCACCAGGTAATTTCAGTTTGAGACCCCTGGCGAGCACGCGCGCGTGCACGCACACACGCACGCGCACACACGTATGCAGTCAGCTATATTCAGAAACTATGCGAATTGTATGTGCTCTGTATATTTCATTTCAAAGTTAAAATTGTGTTGTTACACAATTTTTAATTACACATATAATAACTTTAAATGTATTTTCAAATGTAAACGACATCTGGCACAATGCAGCGTATATGCTACTGCTGCAAGAGAATCACGTTTACATATATGGAGTGGCGGCAAAGTCAATAATACAGCCTTGAACAGCGGATCGATGAAGTCCACTAACATTTCCATTATTAAATGGTATAAATAAAAGCACGCTATGAATATGATGCTGATATCAACAATTTACATCTATCTTTAAAGAGCTGTGGTTGATCAAATACGTATTAAGATCTCTATAAAGTGTAAATCTGATTTCACATAAAATTTTCAAATAAAGGTTTCGGTTGCGGTTTGTGTGTTACGATGGAAACGTTTAAATGCAAAAGCAGCCGCGTGAGCAACAGTGTTCGAGAACGTGCTTATGAACACGAACGGGAAACATTTGTCTGATGTTTGTACTGCTATTGGCGAGCATACTGTACAGGATTACGTTTTTCAAATGTGTCAAAATTAAAATATAAGTACACTTAACGAAACATTTTTTCTAAAAATGACAGCAGCCAGCCATCGTACTTTTCCAAGAGGAAAGCAGTAGAGAGGTATTTTAAAGGTTTCTACAGTGCAGGGTGTAGCACCATTTTCACGTTACACAAGTAAGGGCGCTGCTGCATATTTTGAGGCCCGTGGAAGATTTTCATATTACGTTGTGTTTTTGTGTTGGCGGTGCCCTGTCAGCCATGGCCCTTAGTTTCCACCCCTTTACGGAGCCCCTGTGCACAAGTACCCTTCACAGGAAAGTTTTGCTCTTTCTATAGTTCATCTTTAGACGGCCAATTTCCCCATTAGCAGTACAATTTTCAGAGATTTTATTTATTTTGAAATATGCTGGAGAGTGTATTCTTCGTGGGACACATATTATTTTGGGAACTGCAAAGACCACTTGTCATTTTTAACCAGAGAAGACTAAGACACAGTGTAAGGTACGAAAATCACGCAGTGAAAGCTCCAAAGCACTGCCTGATTTGTGTCTGATTCCAGTGGATATGTTATTCAATTTGCGGTTTCGCCATCATATTAAAAGTTAATAGAAAATGACTGGATGAATATTAGATATTAAACCTTCATAAAAGTGTCACTCAAGCTAAAATCGTTTTGCTTCTTGATTGACGGGAAAGCTGAATATTTTGAATGAACCACCTGCCGGGGGTGGAAATTGCGTACATTTGAGATTATGTCAGAAAATTGAAATTTTTGTATTAATTCTTTGCTACTGAATGGAAAGGGAATATAGCTCTTAGTAAAGATGTCCGCCATCTAAATTGAATGATTTAGGTTTTAATTATAATATAATCCAAGGAGGGCCTTTCATATAAAATAGCCAACTTAATTCCATTACCATGAAGGTGTCTTCCACTTTCTCTCTCTACCTAAAGATTATTTGTGTAATTTTGTATAGATAATGATTACCAAGTAAACATTCTTAAACATGGGTTTTGTTTTTTCTTGAACAGCCAATATTCTAGACTAAGTTGTTTTTTCTTGAACAGCCAATATTCTAGACTAAGTGGTCTTTTGTGTGCTTTATGTATCATTTTATGTACTACAAAGTGACAAAAAGTTAGGTTATTATTTTAACTTTCAGACCGAAGAACCTACGCTAATTGTCTATGTTATATAACCATGCTTGAAGAAGTCATATAAGCACGTGATAGCTGCATGTTTTCAGTGGCATGTTTTTATAAACCTTAATCCTATAGGGAACAGCCTTTCGTACTAAATTCATTTTATCATTTACCCTTCATAAAGTGGATATTTTAACAACGTTTTGTAAAACCTAATTCAAAGATCTTCCTAACGAAATTTGGTCATAAATGCGCACATTTGTAGGAAAAGTATTTTTTAAAGTTAATACTTTAAATTAAAATTAACGGAGTTAGTCGCTAAACGAGGTGAGGCTGTAATGACAACTGTGCTGCAAAGCCTGCTTGCTGTGGTAATTTCATTCCCTGCCTCTGCTGCCACCAAGTGGTGATAGAATCACGTTACATCAAATGTCCCCAGTTTTAGCATCTCGTCTGTATGATATGGTCTTGTAATTTTTTGTCCGACAGTGTGCTTAACATAGTGAAAAAATATGGCAAATACGATTCCGTACGAAAATACAAGTATTTAAATATAAGCATTAAATATATAGCACTATATGTAAATTTAGACTTAACTGAAGTTGCTGAGTTATTTTACATTTATATTTAACAGGGCATTATAAAATGGATGATTATTCCTTAAACTGAATTCTAGTAAATAACAAAGTTGATTCTTAATATTTTGTTGCTTAAAGATTTCAGAACAACTTTCTGTGTAATGTGTCAATATGGGTGGGGGGGCAAGCATTTTCCATTGTTTTGCTAGAAAAGTGAGAATATTTGGTTTAGCTAAATGAATTGCTGCGCTGTTTTTTCTTTATAAAATGTGTTATTCTACTTCTCCATATTTATAAGTAAATATTTATCCGACTAACTGTATGACTGGCTTTTGAAATCTTAGTGCCATCAATAATTTCACTGTGTAATGTAATTGGTGGTGATGTAATTTGTTGTAATTGTACTTACTTTGCCAGCTCCCCAATTCTCAAAACAAGTTTAAAAATTAACTAGTGTAAGAACTAGTGTATAATTTTGAATTATTCCAAATTTTTTGAAGGTAGAGAAGTGGAAATTTGGTGCAATTATGCTTGCGATGTGGAGTAAACATGCTACAGATTACACACAACCGTATTGAAGATGTGGTGTAATTTGACTAACTGCTGTCAAAGTGCCAATACACTGTAAATGGAGTAACTGCTGGAAATGTAACGTAATGTGAGATATAGAGGTTAAATTAAACTGTATACATATCCACCACATGGTAGGTGTTGTCTGTGGCACTCTTTTAGTATGAAAAGGAACATTTTTTTTCAGCAATTTGGTGTAGCACGGACCAGGTTCTAACAAAGCGGCAGCTGCTGGCTGATTGAGTGTGGTTTTATTTTCACACTAGGGCCTGAGCCAAACTGTTGTCACACCAGACAAAGAGCTGCAGGTTTACACAAGACCTAATCAACATGTAGACCATTCATTTTATCACCTTGTTTGTGATGCTCTCATTTTATAGCAATTGATTATTTTTAATTAATTATTTTTGAAGCAAACAAACTAAATGGGTAGTGGCCTGGGGGCTCAATGGGTTCACCAACAGGCTATAATGCATAACTTCCCGTGTTAAAAACCCAACCCAGGTTTTGCTTGGGGGGGGGAAAAAAAAAAAAAAAAAAAAAAAAAAAACACACTAGCTGCCCACATGTGGCTACTCACTGCTTCCCCCAGGGAGATGGGTTAAAGGCACAGAACCAATACCACTGTAACATGTATGTGAAATGTTGTAAGTTGCTTTGGATTAAAGTATATGCTAATGAATGAGATGTTCCCAAATACTGCTCTAAGGCTGGTCAGAGTCAATAAAACAAGTGGTCAGACAGCTTTATGATAATTTTTGGTTCTACCTGAAAACTCACAAAGGACTATCAGGGTGTCATCAATTTAATGACTACCAGGGTTTATATACCTGCTACTCCCAACCTGTTAGTTAGAACTGAAGAAGCATTTCAGAGGAGACATAATACATCTTGAAGATTTCCAAGCAAGTCCAGTTGCCACTGAACAACACTTGAGATTAGTGGTCCTGCTGGAACTGACAGTTCCCTGGTAAGACCAAATGTAGAAGGCCTTCGAGAGAAAGAAGGCCAAGTATGAGGAGCTGGTAGGCGAATGCCGCAGTAGGAGGTGGAGGACCCAATGTCAGCCCATCAAAGTCTGGTGTAGAGGCTTCGCAGGCCTGTCCCTCTACAATGCACTCAAGTTCCTTGGAAACGTGGGATTGCACAGCAGGAGACCCATCAATGAAATCATATAGGCAGCTGTGAAGGTGTCGAGATGGCTGTGGATCACGCAGGGTGAGCCGTAGACCGCAGAAGCTCCTTGGCCACAATCCAGGGCTTCACTGCCCCTAGCTGGGTCATCTGGGTAAGGGTGTCTGATGTTGAAAGACCCTAAACACCAGATGACTTCAGAAAACATCACTGATGATGTGTCCAAGCTGCTCCACAAGGTGTGTGCAAAATCAGATGGAAGTACTATATTTCTGATATCTTTATCATCACAACATATTCATTATTATTATTATTATTGTTGTTATTATTATTATTAAATTTATTTGGCCCCACCCAGGGTGCACTGTGCTGCCTGGGATGGACTCCAGGCTTCCCGTGACCCTGAATTGAATAAGCGGTATAAGGAATGATGGATGAATTTATTGGTTTAATGTACGTTTAAATTTCTGGTTAATTTGGTTACAGCCGCTAGATGGCGACATGTATTTTGTAAGGATGATTTCACGTCCGTACCAACAGTGGCTGGTGTGTTACAGGAGGAGCCCTGTGTGCCAAAGCACAGCAAAGATGTCACCTCTGTTATCCTGTTTACACACTGTGAAGTCATTCCAAATACGTGGCAGAGACTGGTAAGCAACTTCAATCTCACTTCATGTCTGAATATTCCCTTCGAATAATGATTGTTGCTACTGAAAAATCGATCTTGCCAAACGTTACAAATGCTGCCAACTGGGCCGTGGTAGCAGACATCTAGCAGGTGTTTTTACTTTCTAAACAAACATGAGTCAGTGCATTGAGGCCACAGCAGCCTCTCATCCTTCAGGGCTGGTTTATCTGGGGTGCGGATTGTTTTTTTGTGTCTTGTTGAGGCCACATTAGAACCATGGTGACCTCAGGAGGATGCTCTTGGAAATCCCACATGAAGCGTCTCTTCCACATGACATGCTTGGCTCTCAAGCGTTGTTGCACAGCAGAGCACATTGACGCAAGCGTCTGAGTCACTTAATGAAATCTTTTATCCCTGCGCAGTATTTCTTAAAAAAAAAAAAATCTCCTTGACAACTGCTGCTATGGCAACCAGTGGCAAACACAAAGTGCCGTGGCCCTAAAACTTGAAATAATAAAGGCAAGGCAGTCATGGCAACAAGTCTTTACTTTCTAGGAACACTACAAACAAATTGCAGGACAATGTGCTGAAATATGAAGTGGAGGTGTGTATTCACTTTTAGTTTGTTATTTAACGCTGACTTTTTCCTTAACAAACACTGCTCAGTATGTCCCAGGATTCGATGGGCTGGAGGACAAGCTACCATTATGTTTAAACAGCCAGAACTTAATAAGTACAAAATGTCAGGACAGATGGGTCTGGGAACACTAATGTATATTAGTTTCAGACGATCACATAATTATATTGGAATGAGCTGGAACTGAATTGTGATGTGGATATAAAACTATTGGTGTTGTTTATTGTATTCTTTGCTGCTGCTGTTGTTCATCATTGCTACTTTGTGAATAATGAATGGCAATAGATTTATTTGTAAGTGAAATTGAGTGTTTACAGTTTGGTTGTTTTATTGACCCAAAACCACTTCCAATATCTACAGCAGTTTAGTTTCTTGGTCAAATTCAGGTAAAAAACATAGTATAGAGTAAAACAGTGTAGTCTCCCCTGTAAACCTTCTCTTCAAGCCTGCATTCTTAACTGCCAATAGCTATCCACTAAAGTAGTATTAGCCATTTGTTTTGTTTTACCATGATGTGGCTCCCTGTCCCTGGTGTACCCCCTTTCCTGTACCCTGTGTTGCCTGGGACAGGATCCAAACCATCCATGTCCCCTTCCAGGATAAGCAATTAGAACCTGAATGACTAAATGAATTACTGTTCTGTTTTAGATTATAAAATACAGAACAGTTGTGTAAGCTGAAATAACATTAATGTAATGGGGATAGAATTTACAGTTTGACCAGAATACTGTGTAGTCTAAAGCAGTCAACACCAAACCAAATTACCGAGTATCTTATTATTGTATCCACCTATATGATAAATATCTTGTTTGGTGCACTGTGCTGGCAGAGACAGCCCAGGTTAGAAAACCTCCCGGCTCCCTCTGTCTGTTATGTTATGTTTATATTGGTTGCTAATGTCTTTGTGCTAATTTAATAGCTCCTTGGGAAAGTATCTCACATACAATGAATACCAAATACCACAATACCACAAATACCACAAATTTCACACTAAAATATTGACATAGCAAAGTACATCTTACCAGTTATATACACCATACCAGATACTTAAGTATGTGAACAATGGCCCCGTGTCTAGTCCAGAATGGGAGGGGTAAAACCTCACCTTAAGACAAATGAAATGGGTACTATAACAGACGCATGTGTGAGATAAACCATCAGGAAGGGAAGACGCTAAGGAAAGTATTTGTTATTTTCATTCTTGAATAGAGTGACTTTCACTTTGTGTAATGTCCAGATACTGCAGCAGGGAAACCTCAGTGTTAACTGTGACAATGTTGTGACAGTACAAATGGTAAAATTACCACAATTTCTGATTGAGGCAACTGGTACAGTGAAAGTTTCTTCTTTAAAATACAAATGTGAATATAAAGGAATACACCTGTGACTGAGCTTCTTTCTTTTCAGCATTTTGCTTAATTTCCATCCCGTTTGTCCATTCATTCCATTAAACTCACATTTCAGTCCTATTCATTGTGAGGGCACACACAGACTGATAGATTTTCTTGCTTTACCTTTCTTTTCATTCAATAAGGAATCAGGTTAGTCCAACAGCATGAATTGACTAATATCAGCTTTGCATTTTCACTTTGCCAACCTTCAGTTCACAAAAGAAGTGAAACGTGAGTTCATTGACTTGTTCTGTCAATCATGCACAGCCTGTGTGTGCAATACTAAAGCCTTCCTTTTTGAATATGCTGAACATTAACACTGGAAACATTAAAAAATACGTAATTTAATTTTGTGTGTAGTTTTTGAAATGAAACATTTCTCATGAATTGGTGCTGTGTGCACTGTGCAACTGAAAACAATTGTAAAAAACTTAAAAAAAAAAAACTTAGTTTGGAAAGGGAAAAAGACATGTCCTTTCCATTCTTTCTCCTTCAGCTGAAGAAATTATTTCATGTATACTGTGCCCTCCCCCAGCACACACATAGACACAGACTAAATTTATTTTAGAGCCGTTTTAGCCCAAAGCACTGATTCTGAGGCTGGCTGGCGTCAATGTCGATTTTAGAAATCAGACATACTGAGACACACTAAGAGGCCCTTGTGGGTGTGACTGGCTTCTTAAAAACAAGAAGGAAGTTTACCAGACACCAATGCAATGTTTTTAGACACATTTAGACTCTGCTATAAACAGTCAAGTAATTGCTAGAAAAGTTGTTGAGAAGGACAGGGTGTTGTTGTAGCCAGTCTGAGGTCGTCTGTTTCAGCCAGCCACTTAGGAAGAAACACATGGAGCTGCTGAACACCACCCACATTCTCCACTCTGTGACATCCTGGGGGGAGGTGACTTTCTCTCTAACCTGAGCCCTCTTACCAAACACTATGCTGCCTTTTCTGTTAAAATGTTTGTTTATTTGTTGCAGGTTTACAAGCATTTTTCTACCACACAATGACAAATCATTTACAAGTGTTTCTCAACAATTTCTTGAATATGGGGGATGGTTATTGATGTGTGAAGAGCACTTTAACCGAGTATGCAAACAGCTTTTAACAGTTTGTTCTCTGCTACAGGCATCAGTATCTTTTAAGGACAACTCTCTCTCTCTCTCTCTCTCTCTCTCTCTCTCTATCTATCTCTATTTCTATATATATAAACCATTTAAGTTCCTTGTTTTTAAAAATTGTACAGTATGCTGAAAATTATCACCATTAACAGCATTGTCACGTTCTTTAAGTTCTTTATTGTTCTGTCGGACAGTCTGTGTGTTTATGCAGAGGTGACACAGGGTGAAAAAGAATTTACATTAAAGTTTCCTTTATAACATTTCATGTGCAGCCACTGTTATATATATTTATTTTTTTATTTAATTTTTTTTTGACCAATGCTGATATCCGATTTTGTTGTCAGAATTGCCAATTTCGATACCTATGCTGATTGTTTAAGGGCTCGCTCCACCAAAGGCAGTAATATAGCTAGCAATGAAAGCCAGTTTGGAGGTTAAGCACTTGGTGTCCTTAACATCCCCATTGGCTTTCATTCGTTGTTGGTCACATTACTGCCTTTGGGTCAAGCCCCACATGAAATTTCATCGCATCACCCAGTAAAAAGTTTATTGACATTCCCCTTTCATTAGCAAAGATGAAGGAAAATTTTGTTTTTTTTTTTTTGGAAAAAATTATTCTGAAAACAAAAAGAAAGTGAACATTTAGAAACAGTGACGCATTGTCCCCAAAGTCATTTCCATCGCAACATGATTGCGTTCCATTTCAAAACATAGTGTACTAGTAGGGAAAGCATTGCTTCGTTGGTGCTGTGTAGCTTCAGTGTGTAAATGATTTAAGACCGACCATTCTAAGGCGTAGCTCCAATGTAGCTCCTACCTATGTGTGCTGAGTGGTAAGTCATCGACGCACATACTGTATTCTAGGCTTTCTGCAAAATCGGTTTTTCACATTGATTAAAGGCTGCCAGTCATGTAATTAACATTGAAAATTGGTGGATTTAAATCAGCTGCCCATTGACTGGAGAATCTCTTGTTATAATGCTTTTCTTTGCTCTTACTTGCACAGAGCTGTGAAGGAGATATTGACAGTAAACTTCTCCTAGTAATAATGGCCTCATTTGTTCTTCAAGGGTTAAAACGGCACATTTCTGACAAAAGCTGGTAATACGGGCTAATAATAATATATAAATATTATTTATTTTGTCCAAATAATGTCTGTCAGCATATGCTAAAATACGAGATGTGCCAAAACACATTCGCAGTTAGGTATAAATCAGGTATCTGTACTAAAATGTGAATAATCACATATGTCTATCTGCTTACATTCAATCAAAGATAATAACTTTGTAAGTAGAGCCTTGAAATTCCAGACTCCAGTTTTCCACTCAAAAATAATCTTAACCAAAATGTTTACTTTTTCAGAAAAGACCAATATTATTGTCACTGTCATTTTTTTCTTTGAAGGCTGTATTTGCCTTTCTGCAATAAAATTGTTTTTTTTTTTACAATATAATGGGGAAGTGGTGCACAGTAGTACCACAGATGTACTGTAATTAATATTAACATAGAACGTATCAGGAATTCAGTATAACTCATTGAGTTCTTTTCATTTAAGATAGCTTAATGCATGGGTGTCATTAGGTCCAATCATTCTGAGAATAGTTTAAGCTTAGCCCATAATATTTTCACCTTCGAAAAGGAGGAACTTTATAGCAAAGCAACAGACAAGCCCCAGGCAAAAGTGACTTAGCCCCTGATTTTTTCAATAGCTAGAAACTTCCCTGGCTCAACAGTTGATCTCAGATGATCTTTATGTAGTGATTTACAAATTTGTATCTGTATTTAAATGCTATTAGTATGTACATACAGTGACTGTGGAGCACAGGTAATACTTTAATGTATTTCCTGTACCTCAGGCTGTGAACAGAGTATAACATTATTGTCCACATTGTGGAAAATGTTGCTCAAGTGTTTAGCAGCAGGCAAAGCATTAAACATAAAAGTAAAGCTTAACAAAGTGTGCATACCCTTATGTCAGAGTGTATGCAAACCCTATGTTGGAGTGTGTATATGCTGTATTTCAGATGTTCATCTTTGTTCTTACAATTTGCTGGTTGATAACTATATCATGTGTCAGATGGGGTATTTCAGTTCATGAATAGCAACGTACTTGTCTAGCTATTTCACACACAATAAACAATGTGATGTTTACAAAGCACTTTAGCTCACCTGGAACCAGGGGCACTGTAGAGGGGTGAAAATCTAGTATGATTCTAAGGGTCCAGGACTGACAGGGGACTGCAAAAATTAAAACAATGTAAGATGATAATTTCGTGGGGCCCAAAATCTAGCATTATAAATCCTTTGATTTCTTAGTATATATGACTTAACAAAAGTTTGTATACCATAGGAATACAAAACATGCTTAATTTGAATATAGGTCTGTAATTTTGGCTTCAGCGCTACATCATTTAACCATTTTTCCGTTAACTTATTAAGGATGCATTCTAATTATATGATATTACAACTTTAATTATTCATAGAGATATATTGTAACCCAATGTCTTCCATAATGGAGTAAAGCTTATTAGTCCATGGAGAATGTGGTGTTTACTCCAAAGAAAAGCCATTTTTGTTATCTTATCTTCTGCCATGTGTACCATTTGATTCCACAGTTTTATCATTTCACATTTATGTTTAACTGATTCAGGTACCCAACGCATGTCTCCTTGAATAGCTAAGAGAGGAGCAAATTTATGTTCACCCAGGAAACATCTTATAGCTCTGTTCTGAATCGCATCCAAAATTTTACAGTCTTTAAATCCCCATATTCCTGCAGCATAATTCAGTATTGGGAAGACATAGGCATCATGCAATCGAGTATAAGTTGAATAACCAGGATCTTTACATATTTTAACTTATTCACAATTGACCCCAATTACAATGACTGTCAATTTTACTTTTATTTTTGTTAAGAAAAATATTTAGGTGTGTCTCATCACTAATATGTAAACACAACGCACTCTGCTTTTGCTTTGACATTTACGTCAGTATACAGCTGTTTAGATCATCACCCTCACTGAGTATTGATATGTACAACACAGACCAAATAGTTCACAGTTTATGTGTATACATGCTAAAAGTGTTATTCACACATGAACACTCATTGCACATTGTGCAGGAAACAGTACTCACTTGACTGCTTGAGCAGCTTCACAGCTGATTTGTAAGTGTGTGATACAGGGCAAAACTAAATGCACAATAAAAGAAAAACATCTGGACTTTTAACTGCAGGCAATTCGACTCTCTTGGTACTATATTTAAAATTCTGGGGTGTGAGTAGCCTGAGAGGTTACATTGCTAGTGCGTACTTCCGGTTTGTGAGAGCTCACATCTTTTAACAAGTGACGCACGCTCGTTATTGTTTGAACTAACATCTGACTTTGGATCAGAATTACACATTCACATTTTCTATTTCAACAGCTATTGCGCGACGCTTCAAACCGATCCAGAGTAAGTGGTTAAAGACCCAGTGCTTACGCAACATAACGCGCGCCCTAGTACTTTTTCCTCCCGCTTTGAAACCTGATTCGCGATCAGTCTCACGTTATCTCAGTTCAGATTTTAACAGCACAAACTGATCCGGGGTCAGCGGTTAAAAGCCAGACGCATACAGGAGACGATGCGGCGCAGTGTCGAGTCAAAAAATATTTTAATCGCGGGGGTGGAGTTAAGGCTTGAGGGGAGAGTTTTCAGAGTGAGCCCGTAGCTGGAGTCACAGCAGACTGTGAGCTGACGGCCAGAGCGGTGTGTCTGTATGGTACAGAACCGTTACCTTCACACTTCGCTTTTTTTATTCTCTTCTTAGGGACCGGCTTTATGATTAAGCTACAATCTTCAATGAGTAAGCATATCCCTGTAAGTATTGTTTTTTTTTTTTTTTTATAAATTCAACATGCCTAGAATTAATTAACAAAGCCGTGGATGTCGTTGGGAATTATGTGTTTAACTGACATATTGCTGGCCTTTATTATTTTCTTATTGTCCTGTCGGCAATATGTGAGCTTTTGTCCTTTAGAATTGGGAAATTTGAATATCGATAGACTGTTATTCTTAAAACTGAATGCATTTTTTCCCCCTCGTCGCCATTGATAATTTAATACCAATTTTGACAATGTTCTCGTTGACGACCGTTTATAAGGTTGTGGTAGAAGTAACAGAAATGATAGCCGCACGTTAGCTGCGCTTATTCTCAGCCAGTGGCCACATTTTATGGTGGATACGCGTCTGCCTGAATGTGCTCGTCGCTTCTTCCACTTTAATGTTTACTAGTGGAAAACATTCGTCTTCCGAGTGTGGATTTGGGTAACTGGGATCCCATTTTACGCCGAGCGGGAGCTGCTCCGACGGCTCTGTTTAATCCTGAGAGGCGAGAGGCCCGCGAAGGTGGAGACAAGATGGCCATCCCGGAGACGAGCCTGGCCAGGCTATGCTAAGATAAGCGCTGCGCCGGTGCTATGTCGAGCTTTTTAGTTTGGTGTAACCGAGCTGCTTCTGGCAGCACGCCTACACTTCGGACCGCTTGTCACTGGCTTCGCTGGCGGGGATCAGAAATACTGGTGCTTAATGTCTAATTTAAGTAAATGCGGGTAGTCGACGTGTTTACTGCGTAATGACAGTCTGCTGGGTGAAGCTGACGTCTTGCCTGGAGAGCCATGTCTCGTTTACTGAACACAGCCTCACTAGTTTGCTTGCTTTCGTCACCGGCTCTACCTGTTTATTATTTTATTTATTTACTTAGCGTAGAAAATGACAACTCGGGTTTGGGTTGCACGCTGTGTTAATTGTAATAACGATCTCCATATGGTAAGTGTTCGCGCTTAGTCGTATTAGCCGCTAACGTGGATGCGGATTTAGCTAAATCCGGTTCGTTCAAAGAATTGGGGCATGGACGGGACGCGCCCCCGTTTTTTCCGCCTCGGTCGAGCTCCCTTTCCTCAAATCGCAGCCTTGGCACTTGTGATTTAGTGCAGATTTATGATTTCGTAATGTCACATTGACGCGGATCGTTATGATTCACCGTGGCGGTGGTGTCGGTAATGGTGGAGCGTGGTAGAGCTGACAGTACAGCCCTCATGTGTCAGTACACAGGTTCGTTTATAGCTGCATGTCGCTGTGAGTTTTCTCTAGGGAAAGACTGACCTGTGGTACACTGGCCTGGTCCCTGTACAACGGCTGTCTTTTGCCTTCTAATCTGATAAGTAGCTTATGTGAGAAAAGAATGTCAAATTTTCCATGATTAAATGCTTTTGATAGCTTGTAAGAATACCACAAGACGCCTGTTTATATATTTCACGTGCATTATTTCATAAAGGCGTCAACGCGAAGTGGCGTCGGAAGCGTTCAGTGAGACGAATCGTCAGGGCATGTGACTCGAGTGTCACGATGAAGACGTGCAGGTTGTGTGTTGGGTACCAGGCCCTTTTAGAGTGCTCGTATACAGTAAATGCAGGCGGACGCACACTGGAATTTAATGTACGAATTGCATACTGGTATTGACATCTGTTTTGTGGACCGTCGATTATATGGGGGCGGTAGTTTGGGAACCCACAGTTGAATAGTCCCTCAGAGATTTGGCTATCGGTGCTTTTTTTTCCTAGAAGATGAGGTTAAAAGTCTTACCGTAATGGTCAAATGGTACCACCTGTATTTTCATTGTATTTTCAATGCTTCCGAAGTCCGTTTGGAGATAAAAAAATGTATGACCTTGCAGTGCTTATTTTTTAGCAGCTATATGGCACGTATTTGCTGAACTTCTGAAATTTGATGAGTGTTTGCTGGTTGTTAGTGCCAGTGTGTACATTTTCTGTTGGCATGTGAAATGGTGTATTTTCACCAGTAATGAGCTTTGTTAAATATTGTCCATGTTTACCTTGGCCTTGGACCCAGCATCTGTACCTCATTTTCCACAAGACTACATCTCTGCCCCATTGTTTACTAATGGTACCCATCTCTGGCTCACATTTTGACAGCCGAAAACACAAGCTCATGTGTTTGTGTTTTTCACATGTCAGAATGTGGCATAAGCTTTGTTTGGTGTTGAATATATTATACTCTGCAGCAGAAACAAGCAGTGAAATAAGATATGGTGTCTCCAAAATGGGTAGTAAAATCAGGTTGAGTTATTGGTTGTAAGATGCTTAAATTTTATTTTGCTCCACCCTTAAGTAAAGTCTCCTTGGCCTCCTCTATAAAACTCAAAATGTCTCCTACATTGTCACCATGTTTATACCACAAATTCAGCTGAAATGAATAACATTTGACTTGTTCATCTATACAGCTCAGATGTTTTTTTTTTTTTTTTGTTTTGTTTGTAAATGTGTCTCTCACATGGTGACATACAGGGTTCCTATAATATTATGATGGCAAGCTATGACACTGTTAATGTATTGTGTATTGAAATGATTTTGAGCAATCTACAACTTATATTGTTGTAAAAAATAGGTGCAAGGTAGTTCAAGGAAAGGTAGAAATGTGATTTTGAATGTGTTGCATTTGTTTTGATATATGCCTTTCTGAAACAAGTTGTTTGTAGTAAGTCCGTAGTGCTCCTCGTGATCCCCTCGGAACACACTGATGCATTGTCACTGTGTGTGCCTATCATCTGCTGCTAAATTCTAATGGAACCTCTCCAGCTTGTGCGGTTCAAAGGCAGCTTTTTAATGCTTGCTTTTTCTCTGTGCTCAAGGAGAACTGCTTTGTTTTGTTTAGGACCTGTGCTGAATTGCTGCTTTCAGTAAATGTTATGATGCAGACGATAAGGTTTTGAACAGATGCTTGAGTTCTCTTTTGTTGGAGTACATGTTGAAAGATTTTTGCCAGGTGGCTGTTTTACCATAATCCCTTACATTTTGCAGATTGCAACATTTCAAACAATTGTGGCATTTGACTGCAAAGCATAGGCTCATGCTCTCAATTCCCATGGCATGGTTTTTAAACTCTTAACTTTGTGCATTTTTGTCTTTACTTAAATGTACTGCATTTTATTAATATTTGGCAATGTTCTCATTTTCTCTGTCCAACAGCAGTTCTGTGGTGTTCTTGGTCACACATTTATGGAGTTTCTGAAGGGCAGTGGAGATTACTGTCAGGCACAGCACGACGTCTATGCAGACAAGTGAACAGTAGAGATTGATTACTACTCCTCAGAGAAACCCCCTTAAGGAGCTGAGCGCCAGGCTGGGACTCAAGTGTTGGACTTGCAGCTGCGTGAGTGCGCTCGTCTCACCTGAGGAGAACGCACCTGAATGGGGTAATCCGTGTGTGAGCTGCCCTCGTAGGCCCCCCCCTCACCGGAATCAAAAAACCCTGCTTGTTTTTTAATTTTAGTTTTTAAGTTTTTATTTTTAAGGAGGAGTTTTGTTTCCCTCATTATCCCACCCATTCTTAACGCAATCTAAACTCTTCCTTTTTTTTTAAGATTGGATAGACGTGTTCCTGTACGTAGACTCGTACATTAATAAAAAAGCAATCCCAAACTTCTGTTTCATTATTCTGTTGGATTGTTAAGGAAGCCTTTTTCGTTAGCTCTCCTTTGATTTTTGAACAAACCCTTTGACCATGGCTCGTATGAACCGCCCTGCCCCTGTGGAGATCACTTACAAGAACATGAGGTTCCTCATCACCCACAACCCTACCAATGCCACCTTAAACAAGTTTATAGAGGTGAGTCTGCAGTGCTAACACCACAGCTGTTTCTTGTGTGGTGGTAAGGTTTTCCTATAATGGAAAAGCATCCTCAGTCTCATCTGTTGTCAGAAATAAACTTGAGCTGTGTCTTTATTTCATGTCACCTTTTTCAGTACAGTATTGACACCTAGTTATCAGACAAGAATTCTCTTGGGAGGACAGAGAAAGCACTGTCTGTTGGTGTGGGTTTTTGTTGTAGAAGTATTTAACAAAGTTTAGTGCAAAAGTACTACGATGAGAATAGTATTACTGGTGTGTTGCCTTTTCATCTAGTTTTCGTATGTTGTTTTTTCAGCTCTTGTTACGTCTGTTGCAGGAACTGAAGAAGTATGGAGTCAGCACTGTTGTAAGAGTATGTGAAGCCACATATGATGCCACCCTGGTGGAGAAAGAGGGCATTCAAGTTTTGGTAAGTTTTGTAAAGAGAGAGAACTTTTGTCTTTTTTCCCCAAAGGCTTTGAATGTGTGTAGGCATTAATTTAGATGCACAGTAGTTTTTTGTGTGTGGGGATCAAATGCTAGTAAATGTTTTTGTAGTTGAACTTGTCTGCTGTGCACTGAAAGTTTGAACTCCATCTGTCATTTTGTAACTTTGGAAACTCTGCATGGGACAGGATTGGCCATTTGACGATGGAGCTCCTCCTTCCAGCCAAATTGTTGATGATTGGCTGAATCTCCTAAGGACCAAGTTTCGTGAGGAGCCCGGGTGTTGTATTGCTGTGCACTGCGTGGCTGGGTTGGGAAGGTGAGAATTGTAACTTGTAGCAACTTAATGTGTTGCAACACTTATTATGGCTTGACTGTGTGAACTTCCTAGGTCTTTCTACAGTATAATCACTTCCTGAAGTTTCTGCAGTAAACGTCTTTCTACTTTAGCACAGTTGTAAGGTCTTTCAAAACATTTTTAATGCTAACTTTTTTTTTTTGTAAAAAATTTGTTTAAAGAGCCCCAGTTCTAGTTGCCCTTGCCATGATTGAGTGTGGAATGAAGTATGAAGATGCTGTCCAGTTTATTAGGCTGTAAGTATTACTTTGTGTGTGTGTGTGTGTGTGTGTGTGTGTGTGTGTGTTGTGTGACAGAGGAGATCAGTTTGGCCTTGTTCAGATGACTTTATTTTAATGCTGCGTTAAATGCCAATTCTTCAGTCATGTTGTCGGGAATTTCCTTAAAAAAAACCCCTTTTGAAAGAGGTTTCTAAAGTGCATTTTGTAAACCAAGACATTTAAATACATTGTTAGGCTTTCAGATGTGATGCAATATCACGTTTCTCAGGTTACAAATTGTTATCCAATGGTTTAAGTAACTTGCTGTCCTATTTTTAGGAAACGTCGAGGAGCGTTTAACAGCAAACAGCTTCTCTATCTAGAGAAATATCGTCCAAAGATGCGGCTGAGATTCAAGGAGTCCAACGGCCATCGCAACAACTGCTGCATCCAGTGAAGTGAAGCTTGGCGTGCTCACACCGTCCGTGCAGACGGAAGAGAATGTGTTTTTTATTTTTATTTTTTCCTCCATGTGGCCACATCCAATTCCGTGTGCTTGTTTTCTCACCTTTTATTTTGTGGAAATCATGTCTGACATCAAACGCTCAACCAGTGTCAACTTTTTCCTAGGATCTTGAAATGGTCCTGCATGTAATTCACATTGGCTTTAAGATGTAAGTGTAGTGTGACAGGGTCATGTGACTTGTTTTTGAACACTTTGACTGTGTTGTTTTTGGATCTTTGTATTTTGTCCATGTTTTTCGGAAGGTATACCATGATATTTTAAGTAGTTTAGGTTCCCAAACAGAGCCTTTGGCTTCTAGAGTTGTGCAGATCATCTGTCTGGCCTTGTTGGAGGTGACTTGACTGACTTTCCAAGTTTGCAATTCCACCAAAAGCGAAAATATAAATTCAATTTTAATCCTTCCCTGAACATGAAGATTTAGTGTAATTCTGCAGTTGTTAGGTTGACAGTCTCACATGGGTACGAAATTTGAGGTGCACAAATGGCTGTTTGTACCTTGCCTTGTCAGTCAACTTGACATTTTATTTTCTTCATCTGATTGCTCATTATGGAATACAGTTAAACTTTTTGTTGCAAAATACATTTATCCTGTTCTTTGTCATCTTTGCGGTCATCAATTTTGCAGCAATATATTTCTGGCAGGGTGTAGTAAAACTGGTAAATGAAGACTTCTAGTGTCATTGTGTGCTAAACTGTTGAAACAGTCTCCTTTGAATTTCACAAAACTTTGCACCATTTCTGTATCTATGTTTATAGTCGGCCTTCCTGTAAATGCAGGAACATGGTGAATGAACAGAGCAACAGTAACTCAAACTGCAGTGGTGACTTCTGGTGACTTAGAAATGTTTCAGTTATGTTTTGGACTCTACAGCCAGAGTAGTCCATTGTATGTAACACAACTACATGCATTATGGTGCAATAGTGCAAACTACTGCCACTTTATGACCAATGAAAGCAACAGCCTGCAACATACTGCCCCTGGAATCCTGTGCACCAGAGCTTTTAATTGATGTTAATTGGTCTAATTTCTGAAAGAAGTCCATCTGTAGGGCAATCAGTTTTTTCTCCGTATATGTGATGATCACGTGTATTTTTGTGGGCTTTTTTTTAAGTCACCCCCATAATTCATCTTATGACAGGACAGAAATATAGCTGCTACTAGTTTCCTTTAATATTAATGAATTGGCTGTGAAGAACTGCTTTAAGTTTTATGGAAGAGTAACAGAGAAGAGTTTACAAAATGTTAAGTCAAAAGGCAGAAGAAGCATGTATTGTGGTCTGCACTGTGTTTTAACTATGTTCATGTTTTAAGTGCGTGTAGGATCCTTTAAAAGCAAACTGTTTAACTTTGTGGTTTATTTGCATTTTTCAATTAACTGCATTAGTAAAGGTACAGCAGTGTAGGTGCCAATTTTTTTATGTAACATGCCATTGTAAGAACAGTTTGAAGACCACCTATATTATTTTACCCATTTCTGTTGGTCATTTGTCTCAAGTGGAAGCTGGTAATGGCTAATAATTGTATATAGAATTGTGCATTTACACCTGTCTTTGTGTGTGTGTGTGTGTGTTGTCTTTTTTAGGAGGGCTATTTTTTTCCACAAAATTGTTACATTTTGATGACAAGAATGGAATTTCCCTGACTTATTCTCTTCATAGTCCTGTCTCATCCATAAAACTACACTTTTCTATTAAAGAGATCGTTCATATTCAAAAAGCCTTACAGTTAAACAGATGGCACACTCTGGTTGAGTGGTTGTGTAGGTAAATTTGTTCAGGACGGAGTGTTAATTTTTATTTGAATCATGATATGTTGCCTTTGTCTTGCTGGAAAAAAAAAAAAGCCCTGCAGTACATTTTTAAATATACAGATGCTTTTTCTGTTGTAACTAAAACCTGTATAATAAGCATCTGACTTCTAATTTCTTTAAAGACTTTGTTTACCAAGTATTGCTTTCTCTAGAATGTGATTATTCCCCTCCCCACACCTTTCTTTGGCTTCAGTCTTTACATCAGTGTCTGCAATATTTTCTATGCTTTTTTAATTTGATCTACATAACTTGAATACTTGATAATTTATGTATTTGAAATAGTGATGTGTGTTAATGTTAGATGGACTATTTATACCATAAGTGGGAATGTGTGGTATAGTACTCTGGGAGAGCTCCATTGCCAGTGTGCACCAGTTGTGAGCGCGCTTGTACATCAAAATAAACACTAAAATGCATCAATTCTTTATGGAGTCTACTTAATATTGTGGTGGCATCCATATCAAACACTGCTTGAAGGTAACAGTATAAAGTGACAGCATGACTATTGACTTTCAGTATAATGAATTTAGCAGCTTTGAGACCAATATATACTTTTGTTAGAGTTTAACTGTTTATAAATGTGCTATTTATGCCAGACTACAGAGCAGGTATTAGCCCTTGAATTTCACTAATGTAAATATACTGAGAAAGTGTAGTGGCATATGACAAAACTATGGAAGGCACAAAAGGAAAATTGAACTATGTACCCTAGCATTACCATAGCAATGGAATTAAATGAACATGTATCAACCTATTTCTAAACTAGCAGTCCATAAGTGTGTGCCTGGTGGTTCACAGGCTGATCTAGTCATTCTTAAGTTTACAATGTTTAGGCCAGAGGAACAATCATAATATAGAGCATTTGCACAATATGCTTTTTTCAAAATACGGTGGCAATGGGTACAGATGGGAGGCGAAAAAAAATCCAATAACATCACTGACATAGCAAACGGTCAATCAAACTTCAACAGAAGACACCTCCATGGTAGCGTTTTAATTGCCACAATTGCATTTTTTACAATACCACTACCATACAGAGCCTGATTGCCTTAGCCTGTGTTAACAGGTTCTCCTCATGTCTCTGCCCACTTGGAATAATCCATGAGAGCCCATTAAACACTTCACAATACACTCTTGTGCAGCTATAACTACACCCTTCATTTATCACTAACACACAACTGTTACAGTTCTCACCGCCAATAACTATTAATCCCTCACATGACATTCCAAAGTAGAGAACAGTTAACATGTAACATTTAACAATAATGGTTACTGAAGGGAATTCTCATTAATATTCCTCCACTAGCTCCTGATTGGTCAAACAGAACACAAAACACTTCCAGTAGCCTTTGCTACATTATTTGTACTTTACTTGCCAACAGGACTTTTAGCATTGTTCTCTCATTTCTGTTCAGTGTTCTATGTTAATTATTTTTAGTACACTAAAGGTTTTTTTAGAAGGTGAAATATGGATGTAAAGTAGACACAAGCCATCCATTTTACATCTAAGTTTGTTAAAATTACTACAAAATTTTGAAAATCAGTGATGTAAGCAGTTGTTTTACCAGAAACAGTAACAGTAACAAAATATACATGCATTTAGTGGTGTGTTCATATTCTGGTATTCTTGTTACACATAAGAGGTCAAACTTTAACTTAAATATATGTATTTTTAGACAATGATTACAATTGTCTAAAAATATCTATTATCCAGCAAAGTCCAATAGTTAATTATAGGCCATGAAATGTGACGAAAAGAAAAACAGGAGATATACCATAATACAAAGTACATGGGTGGATTAAGAAATCACAGGGTCCTGTCCAGAAGCCTTGGAGCCCCCTGTCCCCAGATCACATGCATGTATTCACATGTCTTGGGGCCCCCACTGCAAAGGCATAGATTTCAATATGAATAGTAGGGACATTTGCCTACCAATATTGTGGGAGTACTTAATTGCTCCTTGTGTGTGTTTGTGGGGGTTGGAAACTGATTTTTTTCTCTGCCAATGTTGAAACCAAACATTCACCCTTGCCCCCTTGATAATTCAATGGAACACCAAAAACCTGAGTTTGCCCTAACCTGTATATTTTCTAACACAGCCCTAGGCCTTTTAAAAACTGTCTTCAGAAAGTGGGTGACACTGCTGTGGACTTCCCTAAACCACCCATGATAACAAATTGTAATAATTAATGTAATAATGTATGATTTAAATAATATTGTACATAGAGTGAGAACAATTATTCTAGATCTGTTATATGTTATTATAATCACAGGGGCTATGAAATGGTTTACTCATAAACCACACATAAACAAGCACACCTGTTGTATTAATTTAGATCAGGGATCCTTAATCTTTTTCACACGATCGATCCCTTCGGCATCTTGGTGAAGCATACATGGAACCTTTCACAGAATAATGTTTTTTAGAGGTTTCTAAAGTGTAGGTTTTGCCCCCCACTGAAATTCCTCGACCCAATAAAATCTATCAACTGCTCAATTAATCCCAGGTTAACAAACTCACTTTGACTGACACTACACTATCACTATAATTTTATAGTGATATATAACTATAATTTTAACTAATATATTGCAATACATTCTGTTTCATTTAGTTATACTTAAGAACGGAAAATAATATTAGAAGTTTGTTTAAAAAAAACAGTAGGCTATACAAATAATCCATAAATTTATTAAACAGTTGCATTGCGAAAGAACATCAAATTTATTAATTATTGGTTAATATAAAAGTCTATCTTTGCAACGACGGGTCTAATTAAATTCATATAGCTACGCGATTGGCTGACAGTGCAAGAAAGGGGCGGGGCGATGTTCAGCCTTGGAGCCCGGGGGCGGAGCCTGTCGACCTGCCGAGTTTCGGAGTGGACATGTAAACTTCGGCCGCCGTCGGGCCGAAACACGGCGCAGGATAAGCAAGCCCCTGGAGACAAATGTACGATCAGGGTTGTTGTTAGCGCCTTCTTGCGAGTCCCAAACCTTAATGATCGGGCTAAGGAGGTAAGATTCGCGTGTTTAATTATCTGTACGATGAAAAAGAGGTGAATCCACATCCCCTGACAGAGCTTTGGGTAAAGGGGGCGTGATCATTCGGTGATGCAAACAAACTCTGGGCCTGCAGGTTACACGGCTAACCCTGGGGCTGGGCAGCATTTCTCCCTTTACGGGTCGGGCTTGCTTTCCCCCCGAGGGACTTGAGTCTATATATTTATATATGTGTATATATATTTTTTTTTTTTGTTTTTCCACCATTGGTTTAATTTTGTGCACCCAGGCATCCCTGGTTTAATGCCATGGTAAGTTAGGAACGCTAGTAGGCTAGTAGCCGAACAGCTAACTGTGCTACCTAAGATAAGCTCATTCGAGCAGAGGCCTGGACATGTTTAGCCAGCGAGGTGCTTTAGCGGGGCGATGTTTGTGGGTTTAATTCCGTTTTTTTGCTCTTGACTAGTTCGCGAGTCCTGCCTATATGGCCGTGAAAGGTGGGGACGTTATGGTCTGTGTAATTTTTGTTTTACTCCCCCTCTGTCATGTGTTGACTTGGTGTTGGTTTCCTTCAGGCCTACACGAGCAGATAAGGCGGTTCTGCTGGGACGCTTACCGCCTCCAGAGTTTTACCTAAAAATTGGTGCCATAGGTATTTGAAAACCAGAGAAATACTACGTATTACATATTTAACCACGCATATGTGATATGGCTGCGCAAAACCACTGATCACCTGACACCAGTTAGTAATTACCACAAGATAAATACGACCGCAAGCAGCTGGCTGGTCACTTTGCTATTTGTTTTTGTATGCATTTCGTTGTTGTTGTTGTTGTTGTTGTTTATTTGTTTTTTCATGCAGTGTAATAGAACAACACAGTTTGTTAGTGTTGTTATCATCTTGGTTTAAAGGAGACGACACGTGGAAACTCCTCGCTATGAGTACTGCTCTACAGATCGCTTTCTTAACTTTACTGAATGGGTTAATCCTCTTCTCTTCAGCATGTCACTGAATTATGGAGACGTTGTAAATTAGCGGAACCGTTCGTTTCTTTAACGTAATCGATATTAAATGGTATTCTGTACGTACTGTAAATATACAGAAGAGTCACCTGCCCTACATGTTGAATCTGTAAATTGTTTTTACAGAATAATGTAAAAGACTTTAAAGTACTTAACTGATAAACTACGGCAGTTAACCTGACATTTAGTTTCTTAGCAACGCGTGCTGAACTAACACGCGCGTGCACAAGCAGTGTTGCTGATGCGTTTTGTGCAGTTTCAGTCTGCCCGATTTCCTTCTCGTTTAATATTTTCTAGTCTTCTGTTTGAATTGTGCTCGTAGTTGATTCCTTCCATCATCACCAGTATTAATTTTGATGGCCGACATCCAAGGGTTCTGAGTTGATTACATGCCTATAGACGACTAATTAATTTTGTTATCTTAATTCCCCCTGTAAAAATTCTGGTTGGTAATTTGCACTTTTAATTTTTTTTTTTTTTTTAACCACTGGGAGCTGCAAAAAATGAAATACATTG
>JABJVR010048060.1:0-25609 GCA_025773905.1 Chitala chitala
CACCCCCCCCCCCACACACTCTCACACACACACACACACTTTCCACATTTTCCCTTGTAATTAGCGTTGGTATTTTGCTGAGTAGATGGGTGGGGTCAGTGTGAAGTGTTCAGGTTCAGCCATGCCTGATACTGAGCAATCTCAGCTTCCCCCTTCCTCACTGTAGCCCCCCCTCCAGCCAAATGTGTGCCTGCTCCTATTCCCAGCCCGTTGTGTAACCTTGTGTGTGTACACCTGTCTTGGATAGACCTCATGATCATACTGACAACCCCACATGGCTTTTATATTAACAATTCTTGGACCGTGTTTTTGATACGGAATAAAACCTCAGCTCCACAAACTGATCCACGCCCCCATCTTTGCTTTGTCCCTCGATACAACGCGCTACTCCTCAATTTTCAAACCCCAATCTTTTAGATGGTCGTGTGTCCTCCTTGGATAAATTTATATCATAATCCCTGACCATTTCATGCCCCAATCCCAAAAGGATTAACAAAATTTAAGGAGTATCTAGAACACAGAACAAATTAAAGTGTGCAACGACTGAAAAAAAAACCGTTTTCAATAAACAGGCCCCTCCTCAACAAAACAATCTGTTCTGAAGTTGATTTCTTTTAATCAAAGCCGTTTCTCAGTTTCTCTTGTAAGGGGCCAATTGTCCTTACTGAGAACAGTCAGATTCAAATTATCCGTCTCTTCCTGAATGTCAGTCAATTAATAATAACCGACAAAACCTCTCCACATGATGTGTCATTCCAGAAAAAGAAATTATATGTCTTGTAAAATAACAATTATTTAATTTCTAAATGTCAGATTAGATTCTTAAATGTCAGATGGTTCTCAGCCAAGCTCTCTCACTGCATTTCCTGGATATTTAAGACAAAACAGGTGGAACTGTAGCTGTATAATATTTTCTCGCTGCAAATTTTCCAGGTTTAGCGACTTCTAACACGTGCGTTCGTGCCTGAACACAGTTGCTTTAGTCAAACATCAAATTATTTACGTTCCTTTTACATGCTACAGAACATAATTAAAGTATAGCTTTAACCTCAAACACTGAAGGTCCCGAACCCAAACACCCACATACCACAGCTGTGTCAGGTTTCCTACTTCAATTCAGCGCAGTTTAAATATACATAATTGCGACTGTATATGATTTGTACTCAGCAGGATATATTTGACTATAATTATGACATTAGAGGGGGTAATATTTTCGAATGTACATTGCGTGATGTCGTTAGATGAGGCTACACTGTATTCGTTTTTAAAGTTTTCTGTCACAGTTGTCACCTCGCGAGCTCTCCTCTCTCTCAATATTTACGTCTTTCTGGTCCGCTTTGTGTTGTTTCGATTGTATATGTCACCCTGCTCTCCACTTAAATGGGCCCCTAGTGGCTCTTCTAACCGATCCTGTCTCTGGCAGTTTTAACATCCCACTCATGTAGTTAAAAAAAACAGGAGCACAGCGTTCGGCTAATCGCAGGCCTGTCTCCTTCTACAAAATCCCATCTATGTCAGAAAAACGTGTGTGTACTTAAGAATGAAGACAATCTGTATGAGGTCTAAAAGAGGAAGTGCAGCCCAACTGGGACGCGTTTTCTCAGCCATCACCAGAGCTAGTTACTGAATGTGAACCTAACAGCCAACACAACCCAACATGTGTGGAATCAGTTACATATATACTGCCTGGCCAAAGGAAGGCACTGCGTGCCTCTGGAGTGTTATTAGTGTATTGGCTGGTATTGCTTCAACCGGTCTGGTCTAAACTCAGCAATGTTATGTGTCAATAAAATGAAGTCAGCTGAGTATCTGAATCTACTGAATGGCCAAGATCAGTGTATTTTTTCTTCCCTGACAACACAGGCTTATTCCAGGCCAACTATATGAAAATTCATTTGGCTAATATTGTAAAACGGGTTCAAGGTGCATGACGAATGACTTACACACATGAACTGGCCACAAATGAGTCCTGACCTCAACCCCCTTGGAAGTCTTTAGGATGTGCTGGGGAAGACTTTAGAGAGGGATAGACTCTCTCGTCATCAGTACAAAATATTGGTGAAAAATTAATGCAGATGTGGACGAAAATAAATGTTGAGACGTTGCGTAAGGTTGTGAAAACAACGCCACAAAGAATGTGGACCGTAATCAAAGCTAAAGGAGGTCCAATTAAGTATTAGTTAGTGTGACTTTTATGTTGGGCAGGCAGTGTATGATAGCTCAAAACATTAGTGATGGATAAGATTTTAATCTGATAAAATGATGATGATGATGATAACGAAGATGAAGATGATGATGAAGATGACGATGGTGGCATCAAAGCAGAGGGTCACCCAGGGCCAGAAACAGATAAAAATAAGAGAATTTCAAGTACAAATAGAAATTGTTCTGCAATAGACACAACGTGCTAATGTCACAGCAGTTAATATACAGCATCACCCCGATGAACTCAAAAATGCAGTCAGCTTTCCTGCACATAAATTCATACGTTCAATAAATGATTTCTTTTTAGATATGAGATTTAAAACACATTAAACACCAACATCACTTAAAAAAGTCCTATCACAGAAAACTCTCGACATGCTCTGGCTGAATGACGGTTTTGAGTCCTTCAAAGATACAGCACTGGTAATGAGTGCACTGGCTCTTAGTTTTTAGTCCTCAACACATAACTCAGACTGTAGAACTGCACACAGTGCAGAATTCTGTCGACCACATCTTTTTAAATGTTCGGCAGCCTCAGAAAAATTGCACAGTCTGTAAAGATACAAACAAACCACCAAACAAGCAGGAAAATATTATGTACAATTGACTATTTCCCAATAAGACGTCCTAGCATCCTAGCTTAAAAAAACAGCACTAAACATGTCTTAAAATTACCCGCAATGTAAAAATAGCACGCCTTTATCGGGCGGACGTGTTTGCCACCACAGCAAAGAGGCAGACGGGGAGACGACAGGATTCAGTTTACCGAAGCCACGACTGCTGGTGTCAGCAGGTGGCACGAGGTCAAAGAGAAGTCAGTGACGTGGCAGCGGGGTGAAACGGGCGGGCTGCGCGGTGACTCAGCTCGACCCATATGCGTTCGCTCCACGCCGTGTTCCTCCAGCGCTCTTTCACTTTAAGACGCTACACCTGGCCAGCCAGCAGAGCGGCCACAGAAGTCGAAAAAATTATCCTAATTGACATTCTGACGCTTCTGTTCGGAGCGAATACACCATTTGCGGCTGGGCAAAGGACGGGGACAGTTACAGATGCTGTTCGGGCTAAGCAGCGCCTGCAGTTTCATTGTAATACAACGTGTTCCTTTATAAAATTACAGCGGAGAGCACGACGGTACAGATGTTACATATAACAGCCCATTTCCCTTCTCGCCGAATAGTCTGGGTTCCACCGATGTTTAAGAATGATGCAAACGCAAGCAGGTGTGCAGACTCGCGCCCCATTAATCCACCTGACAGGCAGACTGAGCCAAGCGAACATTTGGCCTCCATAAAGCCTTTGTTGCATATCTACCTCCTTAGAGATGATAGGCATACGGCCGTCTGCAGTTTTTCAAGGCTCTAGACTGTATTCCTCAGCCTACACCCTGTACGTAGCGCTGTGAAGGGGCATTCTGGGTCTGCAATGGGACCAGGCTTTTCTCAACAGGGCCTGCCGTCCACCAAATGGCCCAGACCATATATCTCCAAAGTTCAGCGCTAAAGCCCTGAACCACTTTACACATGCACGGTAACCCAGCTGCAGCTTTTCCTGCTGGTACGGACTGTGCTCAGTCCACGTCCAGGGGCTGTTTCTGTACCTCCTGGTCACATTTTAATCATCACCTAAGCACTTCAATTTTCTGTGCTCATTGTACTGTTAAGTGGATGAGATTTCTGCATCAGTACCTAAAGCCGTCTTTAATGTCACGGCTGCACAATGCTCTACAGCAGTTTTCCTGTTTTTCTCCCTTAATGTCAAAAAAAATAATTATGTGAGGAACAGCACAAGCCAACTTGATTTGACAAAAAATAAACACAGAAGAAACGCACACACACACACACGCACAGCATCCAGTTGTGCAACTGCATTGACTGTTTCTGGCTGCCAAAGCCTAGAATTGGACAATCCTCGGAGCCAAGGCGGAGCATCCAAAGAATGCTCTGCTGCGTCCATCTTTATGTGCACGAGCGGGACCAGCTGACTCTGTAGCTACGTGTGCTACCTGGGAGCGGCAACGTTACACAGTGTTGGGCACGCATGTCGTTGGCCAGGTACAAGTGATGCCGCATGGTCTGGTTCACACACGGGATTCGTGATGTTTGGGGGAGTGGGGGGGGACACTATAATGACATGTACAACAATACAGTGTTGACATGTTCCTTACAGTGCAAGCAGCCATGTTATGCGTGTTCTACATGATGTTTCTAATTAGCATCCCTGTGTCAGGTATACAAACAGCCGCTGCCCCACCAGACTACATCTCACTGACACACAACACTAATTTCACCACACCCATTGGCCTTGTACTTTATACCTTTTTCACTGACATGTGCTCCTCAGCAAGAGCAAATGTGTCACCACCCAATCCTACTGTCCGGCGAAAACAATACATTCGTTTCACGGCACGCATATCCAGTTATACCTTCACCAAACCATCTAAGGGCATGTATAACCAGTTATGAACTCACATAATCATTTAAGATAACACATAATCAAGTTATGACTTCATATAACCATATAGGATCACATATAACCATTTAAGAAAGAACCCATTCAATTATGAGGTCATTATAGCTTAAGAGCCCACATTTAAGAGAGCACATATCCAGTTAAGGGCACTTATAATGGTTTAACAGCGCTGCATTTAATTATGATCACACACAACCATTTAAAAGTGCACTTACCCAGGTATGAGCATTGTGAAAACCAGTGCTCACCACACACACGAGAATATTACTATACAAACTCTTAAATAGTCAAGTAATGAAACATGTAGCCATGTCTTTTGTATAGTAACACCAACTTAAACAAATATAGTAATAACAACTTAAAAACGTAGCACAACCCTTAATAAAAAAAACTTTAATACAAGGAGACACTAATAATGAGAACCGCCCCTCCCACACATGCACACACACCACGCTCTCTTGCCAACACTGTTGACGGAAAGAAACACAAGTGCTTGAATGCGTTTGGATCAGTTTAAGAGAGCACACACTGAAGACCACGCAGTCTGAAATGCATCTTTCTCACTGAGGCCCAAGGAGGCGGACCAAGTCAGCTGCGTATCGTTAATCCAGAGGAGGACAGGTCTAGCAGCAAGCCGCACTCCCTGACACCCCGACTGCATGTCTCCCCCACCCGGGAACACTTTAGTTTTGTTATGCTAATGACACACAGCTTAATTAATTTCACAAACCCAACAAGTGCTTTTGCATCATTGCACTTCAGGACATTCGACCCAACGGCGCTCTGTATCTCCTGGAAAACAATTATGCAAATGATCGCTCCTGTGCCTTTGTTTCCATCGTTTTAAATATGCACAAAACAAAAGATCTGCATCAAAGAGCAGAAGATCGTCTTTTAGACATCACGGCGATTCTGAGCTCAGAGCCACAAGTGGCCCAAATTAACATCCGGTAATAAAGAGCGCAAAGGGAAACAGAGGGAACATAAGAGAGATATCTGTAGAGCTGGACCTGCCCCACGCCAAAAAACAAAGACAATGCAATTTCCCAACACAGTGTGCTCTCTTCTATATAGATGAAAGCAATTTACCCTTCTTCTAATCTGCAGGTACCATTTTGTTCCTCTGGTCTCCAGCAGGGGGCGCCCTACCAACAAATCAGCTGAGGCCGAAGCTGTTGGGAGGGTAAACACCTGCCTGCCAGGTTGACTGCAAGACAAAGTGCTCTTGCTACCTGCAAACCTCATTAAAAGAATCAATAAGAGGCTCTGTGATGCAACCTCTGCAGATACTTATCGCGGTTACAGTGATCATCAAGGCATAGCCTCTAAATCAATGGAATACAGGAAAATGCTGCTGGCTAGATGTTTCTGAGTGAAAAAAAATTCATCTACAAATTAATGTGCAGCACTCTTAACCTCCTCCTCCCCAATATAAATCAACTTAAAGTTTTTTTTCTTTTCTTATATAGCATCCTAACCGAACAGACAAAAAAAAAAACACATAAGCCATTTGCCGTTTATGAATCTTCAATCTACTGCTGGTCTCTGTAGATTTCTTATGCCCATTTTTTAATTTAATTTGTTTTGCTAGAATAATACACCGCAACTGCATCATTTCAGTTACTAGAACAGTTGGTGTTTTCTTATTGGGAACATTGTCCCAATCACCCAGATTTTTAAACTGGAAGATTAATTAGAATTTAAAACCAGCAGTGTAACTGTCCTACTAGTTCAATGGTTGCGGGCCGTTAATCCTGCAGTGCTTAATGAGAAAAGGCGGTGCACGTGGAGGGCTTGAAAGGAGCTCGGACACACTGGACAACACGCGTTCTGCGGGGACCAAAGCGTTCGTAGGTGTTCGGCCAAACAAGCGACACATTTTAAGCTGTTTCTGAGTCCCAAGCTGGCTGCGTGCTCATTTCAGTGCTGTGGCCAGGGTCGACGTGCCACCCGTCTGCTGGGGTGGGAGTGCGACACGTCACGCATCTCAGTGGCGTTCTTCTCTCCTCCACGATTTACCGATAACCTTCACTGCTCATTCACACGAATAAGCACCGGCACTAACGCTGACTCCCAATCCAAAAACGTATCAAGAACAACAAAAAAAAAAACACTCCTTCCCATACGTTGACTTTCTAACACCAGTGCCTGCTGTGTAATTTTTAAAATTTCCCTTACCCTGTTATAGCACCTCAGGCCCAACTCAAACACTGTGACAGATGTAGCAAGAGAGCTCACTCATACTGAGATTGCTATAATAAGCGATGGGAAAACACTGAAGCAGCATGCATAAACACAGCAAGAGAAGTATGTTATGGGTTGTCATTCTGCCAACGCACCTTTCAAAAGAAATAAAGGACTCCACATGTAGGTAAAAGGAGTGGAAAAAATAACTACGCTACAAAGCGATATGCAACCCAAGAAGAACATTTGCAGCGTCACCATAAGGAAGCCACACACACAAGGCTGCCGACTCAAAATACAGAGGGAACCTCCGGAAAGGCGTTTGACCTAAACGGCTTCAGCAGCAACAGCATCAAGTTATATAAACGCATGAAGCGTGAAATGAGGGGCGCTGAAACGCTGGGTCTCCACGCTAACCCTAAAGAGGTAAATCGGAATCATTTCTTACTAATGTAGCTCAGCTATTTGCAATGCAAATCCCGCCCACGCTGACAAGAACAGAGAGGAATAAGACACCTTGACAGGCGTCTGATAGTAACACGCTCGCCTGCTGCTACCCTCTGGTGAGCAATGCACACAGGGAAGCCAGATTTCGTGCGGCCCATCTGGAGAAAGCTCAGCGTCTTGGATGGTATTCATCGCAAGTAGCAAACACGGGGATAAGTGCTGGAAGTTTCCGCCATGATCCGTCATATCAAAGCAAGTCTTTAGAATATCATGAATCATAACGAGTGATTAACATTCTGTCTGCGATTTGCTAATGGCCATTATCGTATCACACATATGTGCTTCCCAGGGGACGCGTTTCATTGTGGCACGGCGCGGAGCCCATCCTTACCATGTTCCACTTGGGGAAGAGAAAGTCAGTTCCCACGTACTCGAAGAAGTGTGCAAAGCCCTCTTTCAGCCAGACGTCTTCCCACCAGACTGGTGTCACCAGGTCACCAAACCACTGCAAGGGAACATTAAAACAAAATAAAGTCAGTTTTACTACTCAGCTATTAATTCCTAGCTTCACACAGAAGCCTCATCTAGTCTTTAAATGTGACATCTTCTGCATCGTAACTCTGGTCAATATCTTTATTTTATTTTTTTTACTTTTTAAATCTTTCATGCTCAAGCAGGGACAATAGGGTTATTCTCCAGTTAACAATAAACCGCATGAATGATGTGTCACAAAACACACGTTCATCTTTGTATTGATGCCTTGTGGCTGTTTGTAACTACAGAGCAAGTCTTTGATAATAACTGTTACATTCTGGTTGAGTCTCAGTACATGCATTCGCAGACAAAGGATGTGACTGCATTTTGCACATAATAAAGCTGACACTATGTTTCACTAAGTTCCATCAAGGTCTTTGTTAGTTGATTGGTACATAGTCCTCTTTAGGGTGTATTCAACTGAACAAAGCACCTCTGAACATGAAAGAGTCTCTGTTTTAAAGTTAAACACCTAACCAAAAATTTGCAAATAATTACAGCACGAGAAAAATAACCATCTGTGATCCCAATATGTTTACCCACAAAGCCGATTCACCGCTACTGTGTGGTTATTCTCAATACTGATATCTTACACGTATGAATTATTCCTCCCACCTACGTTATAGCAGACGGCAGAACTGTTCAAAGTCTTAACTTTTTGTCAGTTTGTCTATTGCTAATTGGTCTGCAATTCCTCTATCCAGCAAGCATTTTAAAAAGTTCACACATACCTTGGTATAAGATCTTTTATGGACCACACTATGGACGCTTATTCACATGGTTGTCAAGTTGAGTATTTCCCTTCTGGCTAACAAAGTTTCACTGCAGCACAGACTCTAATTAAGACATGAGCACATGGCCTACCTGTCCCATACATCCACTGTGACACCACCTTCTTGTAGGTTAATGACCTATTAATTACAAGGATGAATATTCAGTTAAATTGACTGGCAAATAATGTTTTGCGCGTCGTAAACTATATGCTGCTTCAGTCTTGGATGATGCACATTTGCCTTCGTTGGGGGCGTGGGGGGGGGGGGGGAGAGTTAACCAGCAGGAGAGGATCAGAGACAGCTTTCTGCACGCTGGCCACACCCAAGTGTAGGCAGTCAAAGTCAGCTCTACACCCGCTTGCTGGAAAAGAAGAAAAGTTCACAGCACCAGCTGGCCTGTTTCCGAGCCTTCCCAAGGCGCTGCGTGTGGCTGACAGACTCAGGTACGTACGTAACGCACCACTGTTCTATTTCAGTCTTGTCATCTGACTACCAAGCTGGTAGGCAGCCTTCTAGAAGAAGACACGCTTAACGCTTTCAAGCTCAACCCCCGATACGTGACAATTCCAAATATGCGCCTCCGTATTCCGTTCTTTCATTTTGGAGAGCAATCTTCCCAGTCACGTGACACCCTTTAAATTCAGACTGTCTAATTAATCAGGGGAAATAATGAGCGCTAATTAAACAGTGGACAGGTTTTATGTTGCAACACAGGCTAATTATTTCCCAACAATAGCAAAGGTGGCAAGCGCTCCTTACGTCCGACACTCTCGTCTTGCAAGGAATCTGTCAGATTTGTTAACGATTCTCTTTTTCCAGACTGCTGATTTATATGTATCCTCTTCGTGCTCTTGGGAGCAGAAAAACAATGACAAACATGACACTGTTTATTCTGCATCATGAACGGTCACCTGCAAACCATATAGTCTAGAAGTCACTGTACTTTTGTTCAACTACAAAAATCTTTGACCACTATGGTTTAGACCAATATAATCCATAAACACCCCAGTGTAGACAAGTACTATATACCAAATAATATGCATTAAATGAGCATAATATCCATGTCAATGACTATTATTGCTATCTTGCCATTGACAAACACGCTTCTGCAAATAGCCATGACTGCCATGCAGTGACTTTGTTGCAGCACTGTAATTTTGGAACAGAAGTTCCCAGGGTGGGAAACTTCCACTGACTGAGTATTTCAGCGGAACCTGAAAGGCATGCTGGGAAATGGTGCAGCCAGAGCTGCATGCCAGACACCTGCTGCCTCCCGACAGGAATCGCAGGCTTAATTACGGCTCCGCCAACAAGCGTCAGGGGCGGAGGTAAGAGCAACCTCCGCTGTCCGTAATCTTGGTGTAAAGGTCTTGGCTGCAGCAGATGTGCCATTATCCACCCACGTGGCGTCACAGGCAGAGGAGATAATTGGAGGGCTTGGGGGGGGGGGGGGCGCGCGGCTCAGCCGATGTCCCAGAATCCCCCCCGACTGAGATGCCTACCAGATGAGAGCAAAAGGCCACATCCCTGGTGTAAACGGGGAGAGAAAGCTAACGTGTCACAAAAAGCCACTCCACAAACAGTCCCCATCCTGAGAAAGAAAACACACACAGAAAACACACATTTTGACAGTACACCGATTTGCTGCCCCCTCCCCCACTTTTTCCATAAACAAAATCCTTTTTCCAGTATGATTCTGCCAGACTTGGCCTCCAAGGTCTGTATTTCTCGCACGAATACTGACTCTAACATGCTGCCAGTCACAAACAGTGATGGCGCGGCGTTTGCCCGCCGTACACCGTTCCAGGTAATTCACAAGATTGATTAAGTAATTATAATCCATTTCCCATCAGCTCTGAGATTAACACGTAAATAGAAAATTAATGCTGACTGAATGGGTTTAGAATTTTTTTTTTATATTAATGGAAGTGTTCATTTAAGGAAGCAGCTAGCTGGCCAAAAGTATGATTCACGAAGCTAAAACCTAGTATGGCTGCTCTTACAGACCTTCAATTCAATTTAATTTTACAGGGATCTCAAAGGAGCAACGCAAGACAATCCAATTAAAGCACTGTTTAGTACTTCAATTCACATCCGATGCGATTAAACAATATTTGTCCCGACTCTTTTTAATGTTTTGGTCCAGCAAAATGTTTAACGTTTAGCTTGGCAGCTTCCAGTTTGCCTGCATTAATGACAGAAATGCAAAGGGAGCATTATCGCAGCTCAGTAAAGGTGCCCACTCATTGGCCAGATATTTTACGACTTAATGAGCATGAAAAGACGTCAAGAGGCTACGGTGCCCGCAATGCACTTTAGACATAATGGGACCAGCCTGCTAACGAGATGGCACGACCACATGGAACAAGCGCGAATAATTAGTTTCTCCAGGCGGGGCAGCAGGATGGAGGTGCTGGGGCAGAGAGGGAGGGGGTTGGCGAAACAAGCATTTCATCTATGAAGGAAAGCGTGGCACTCCGAACTTGCACCGCCAGCTGATGAATTAGAACAACTGTTTGTTCGTAATGACTTCCAGAGCTGTTATTTCTCACTAGTCAAGCATAGACTGTTTTACTGTATAGCAATGGCCGTATTCCTCAGAAGCCCGGTGTTACAGAAAATTAAATTTTAAAATCCACTGCTTTGCAGGACTGACAGCCGTTTGTTAGAGTGTATCAAACTTGCACAAAGCTCAGGACAGAGCTACAGAAATTTTTAGTAATAGACTATGTATGCTCACAGGCCACTTATTAGGTGCACCCGTTCAGCTGCTCGTTAACGCAAATATCTAATCAGGCAATCACATGGCAGTAACGGAATTCATTTGAGCACGTAGACATAGTCAAGATGATCTGTTGACGTTCAAACCAAGCATCAGAATGGGGAAGAAAGTTGATTTAAGAGGCTTTGAACGTGACATGGCTGTTGGTGCCAAACAGGTTTGTCTGAGTATTTCCAAAACTGCTGATCTACTGGGATTTTCATGCAAAACAATCTCTAGGGTTTACAGAGAATGGTCTGAAAAAGAGACAATATCCAGTGTGCAGCTGTTCTCTGGGTGAAAATGCCTTGCTGACAGTAACTCAACCACTCGTTACCACCGAGGTATGCTGAAGAGCATCTCTGAATTCACAACACATCGAACCTTGAAGCAGATGGGTACAGAAGCAGAAGACCCCACCAGGTGCCACTCCTGTCAGCTAAGAACAGGAAAATGAGGCTAAAATGCACACGGGATCACCAAAATCAACATGACAGCAACTGTGATGCTATCATGTCAATATGAACCAAAATCTCCAAGTAATCTTTCCAGCACTTTGTTGAATCTATGCAACGAAGAATTAAGGCAGTTCTGAAAGCATGAGGCAGTCTAACCCAGTCCTAGAAATTTTACCTTCCTGAGCCCAAGAAATAATAAACTTGTTGATCTAGTAAAGCGATGCCTGAACATCACAGAGAAAACCTTGAATGACTCGTAAGATTTGACACAGCATTTCTCTAAAAATAATTTTCCACCTAAAATTAGGACATTACCCATAATCCCCACGGCTTGCTCTGCGCTGCATGTCCTTTTATTTCTTTAAAGAGAGCTTGATTATATCTAGCTCCAACACATGAGTAACGACCTTTCGTTGCCCGCCTTCTCAGGCACTGTCATTAGCGCCCGTCTTGTTGTACACTTTATCATCAACCTCTCTTGTCCCTTTTGTTGTGACAAACGAAGTACCAAACCGAGTAAGGGTGGTAAAAACCAAGTAATGGTGGTAAAATAATAATAATGACTATAAAGAACTTGGAAGCATTGTTGTGCGGACACCGCTAAGATGACCCCGACCGAGTGGTGGGCGGTCCCGACGAAATGGCGATACTCTGACATTGAGCATAGCTGCGGCATTCCTCCTGCCCGCCGGGCGGTCATCAATGGTTCTGCAAGCGAGTCATAACAATCTGCGCCCCACACGTTCAGCAGAAAAAAACTCTCTTTTCTTTGTTTCTTCAGAGCAATAAGAATTTATGCCTTTTGAGCTGGGTTCAAAAGAAATATTATTGAAAGTATGTCATTTTTAACGCTAGCTGATTGTTTCATTCTGTAATAGTTTTCATTTGTGTCTTGTATTCAGTATTTGAAGCTGTTGGGATTTTTAGTTGTTGGTTCATTGCGTTTGAGCTGAGCTGTGTTTGAGGTATGGCTCTAGAGTTTTAGAATTCAAGCACTCTGAATTCTGTTCGGGTTCCATGTTTTTTGTGTCTTCGATTTTTTAAATTCTTGCTTATATGATTTTTTCTGGGTCTGCAACATCTCTTCTCTGAGGGTTTTGCCTCCCATTCCTCACGCAGCCATGAGGCATTAGACTACTACAGTTAGACCAGCTTTTGCCTAATGTCCACCAAGATCATCTGGGAAAATCAAATGAAAAATACAGGCTGTTCTTTCTGGCTGACATGTCAAGGTGGGTCCCATGACACTGAAGAGCTCTGCACGGTCCAATCACTTGATCTACCAGCTAATAGGACAGGGGTGCATTTGATAAATTTATAAATTACTTCATCTATAACGCCTCAGCCAACCCACTCCTTGACTCCTACACATTTGTAGCATTCATGGGTATAAATAATGAAATGACCCGCAGCCCATTTAGCTCCATTCATGAGGAAGATCTCATTTTTTCACAAAGATTCCTCCAAAATGCCTTTTATAAATTTGGCAAGATTTGCCCAATTACTGGACATCTGGTAAGCAATAATCAGAATTTAGTCTGTGCCAGTTTCACATGCTGCATTAGAAGCTGTCTTTCAGCAAAACATAAAATCGTTTAGTTTTTTCCTTTAGTACATACACAAAAACTGCAACACACAGTGATGGATCGAAGATGTGAGTTTACGGATCACAAGCCTCTAACCATCAGAAAGACAATGTCTCGGTGCCCCTGAGCTGAATTGAAAAGTTAACAGCATTGCATGGATGGACTTCAGGCTCCTGATCTCCAAAGGGATTAAGGAGACTGGAGGTCAGGAGAAGTCAGCAGGAGTTGCTCAAGGCCCAGCCGTTAGGGAAGCACAGGATGGCCTTTCAGGGACATTCTCCATGTGCAATGTTGAGGAGCTACATGCAGAAACCACTGAACCACCCCAGGGCCAAAGGGGTGCTCCCCAATGAAGCAAAAAAAGCAAAAGCCAACTAGGACAGAGAAAAGCCAGGCTTCCCTAAAGGCCAAGTGTACTGTTCAGTGAGAGGCTGAAGTAACATTCAGTTTCAGCATTACTGCCCCAGCAGCTCACATAGTGCATGAGAGACCGAGAGAGAGAGAG
Source organism: Chitala chitala (assembly GCA_025773905.1). Lineage (NCBI taxonomy): Eukaryota > Metazoa > Chordata > Actinopteri > Osteoglossiformes > Notopteridae > Chitala > Chitala chitala. The sequence goes on from JABJVR010048060.1 coordinate 13,923, forward strand.
AGAGAGAGAGAGAGAGAGAGAGAGAGAGAGAGAGAGAGAGAGTTCCTTAAGCAGGAAATTTTACTTTAAATCAGAGCACCCACAAATCAAGTATAGAATCCATCCAATGTAGCATCCCTGCTCTCCCCATCAACACACTTCTTTTAAATTCATCAAACATACAAACATATAGTTCAGGTTTAAAATTAACAATGGGCGGAATACACACGACACAGAATGTCTAAAACAACAATTTGACAATAAGACCACTTTAAGCTCGGTGCACAAACAAACAGGCTGCGGCAACCTGACAGTCAGCAAGCAAGTATGAAATGCATGACAAAAGTATAAAAAAAAAAAAAAGAAAAAAACAGAAAAAAAAAAAACCGCTTTGTCACCGCGCTGCCGTACAGACAAGTCGGCGCAGCGCTTGTGTAACCGCGCTGCCAGCGGATGACGAGCGCCGTCCCATCGATTTTTGCAAAGCTGAATCTGAGCTCGCCGCACGTCAGGCAGCCCCAGAAACGCGATGGACGGGCAGGTCCTCTTTATTACGCACTGGCCCTGGTTCAGCCGTGACCGTGTCAGGACACCGGCTCATCAACTGGCCCGTGTTGCCGTTATTCCTGCTCGTTAACATGACAGCTAGCTACCCGCTTCCACCGCCCTCGCGCGCTGAATATATTGTGCTTATCCTGTGTAAAACCCCTAAGAGGAGCTGATTATCGCTTGCCTGTGATTAAAAGGCCAGCGGATAGTGATTCTGGTTGTTCACAGAGTGCGCAAAATCGAATCAGGTCGATACGCCAGACAGGGATGGAAAGGATTAAGGATTATGCAAGTGTCAGGCTCGCTGTTGTGTGTAACGCAGGACTGCGTGCTTAGTGTGGAAATCTAACGAGAACGGCAGCGGTGCGTTCTGGGAGATCCGGGTATCCATCACAGATATTCTGCCTTCTTGCTGAGCTACACGACAGGAAGTCAGTAAAAAAAAAAAAAAAAAAAAAAAAAAAAAAAAAAAAAAAAAAGAAAAAAAAGAAGAAGAATGTATTCAGATAGCATTTACCTTTTTCCAAAACATAAAACATAGAATCACTTTAGTTTCGTTTTTAGGCACATTTTCTATAGCTGAAGTGCCTCAAAATGAAAAATATTGTGTTTTCAGTTATATTAAGGCCGTTGCATAGGCTGAAATAAGCACATAAGGCTTTCGTGTAAATTTGTGATCATAATTTTTGAATGTTCACCATCTAAAAATACTGGCCTTTGGCAGGTGTGTTTTATCTATTAGTAATGATCTATGAAGACGGCAGGTGCCAAAAGTAGGTTACTTTACACAAGGGGGTATAAGAATAAACATCAACGGGGAAGATTGTAAAAGGGATCTGTGTGAAGCGTGGCATTGTCTGGCCCTGTTTTCCTCTCATGCATTTGCCAGAAACAGAATTACAATCCCCCACATTTTCTCCAAGCAGGAGATCAAACCTACTCATTTCCGCACGAGCCTTGGAATGGAAAACAAATCCAGCCCCGCTTAAAAAAACGTCAGCCGCAGCTTACGGCGGCGTTAGCGTGTTACAAGAGGCCACGGCTACTTCAACAGAGATTTTCCCTTGCACAAAGACAGCACTCTCCCCCATCCACTTAAGTGCTTAGAACAAACACAGCAATGGTGCAAAAACGTCACACCTCAAAAAAAGAGAGATACGATGAACGCTAGCGCTGGTCATCAGCTGAGCAGAAGCTGCGCGAGGAGCTTAACGCTAATGGCTTCGTAGCTGGCAGGGGAAGCCTTGACGTGGGTTGACCAAAAAAAGAATGACACAATGTCACTTCAGACAGTGATACAGCTCAAGGCCTGAGCTTGGACTGTGATCAAACAACTGCCCTGAGTGAGTCTGAGAGAGCTTTCCAGTTAAAACAAAAGCATGGACACAGAAAAAACATAGAGAGACATTTCATATTTGTTTTAAAAATGCATGACAGTTTTTTTTTTTTGAAGGGGAAAAAAACTAAGCAGTCTGACCTGATGACAGATCTCGTGCACAACAACCATGGTGAGCTCCATCAGGTAGGAGAAGGACGAAACCTCGGGGTCCAGCAGGATCTTCTGCTCCACGAAAACACTCAGGCCCCAGTTCTCCATGGCAGCGTAGGGGTGCTTTGGGACAGCCAACAGGTCTACAGTAACCAAAGAGGCAAGGCAATCGGGTCAGGACATCTGTTTTCACTGAGGACAGGAGACAGAAAATCATACACCGCTTCCCATACTTCTACTACAACTTCCTGTCACATGACTGTAAACATCACAGTTCACTTCTGTTCTGGGTTTCCTTGGTTTATTGGCATAACATGAAATGACGTTCTTCCACCTCTCCGAGGAGACACTACATCCTGCTAGCCTACCCAATGACTTTTGTAAACACAGGAAAGTTTCTACGGAGGACACAGTTGCAAAGTCAACAATCCTCTACAGAAAAAAAAGAGATGCTTCTCTGAGAGTTTGTGGAATAAAAAATAAAAACGAACTAAACTAACAGCTTACACACTTGTGAGCATGTGGCTCCCAGATCTCCTTCACAGATAACGAGCACAACACAGTATAAAACCAACATAACAAGGCAAAAGATTGTCTGTCGGGAGTGAGCTGATCCCACTGTATTTACTCAAGCTGGTAAATCAGACAGTCTGAGGGTCCATCCCACTGTAAGTCTGTTTGGAACGTCATTGGCTGCATTTTTTACAACATCTTTGTAAGAGTTCTACATCAATGTACTGGTGGGAACTGGAAAAATTGCATAATATACCTTCTGCCATTAAGACATGCCTGCCCTAATTATACTGCTGTCAGCATGGGTGTAAAAGATATTTAACAACTGAGCAACTGAGACAGAAACTTAATTCAACTTTGGTGGCGGGGAGGGGGGGGGGGTCCAGAACTGTGCACAATTACCGTGCCATACAAGTGAACAGCTTATCTGCCTGAACAGACAGAATAGATGAGCAGAAGTGGTTCTTCACCTGAATGGCTTTGTCCAAAGTTACAGGCCACTTCTCTTACTGCATGGGGGATAACAGGTGAAGCCTGTTATCGTCAGAGTGAGATGGACACTCGCACGCAACGCGAGCAGAATGGATTTGGAAACCGCCAAGCTGTGCTGTGAAATTTGTGTGGGCAGGCAAGCAATGTGAAACACGACATTTTACAAAAGAAAGAGTGACATAAATGAAATCTCAACATTTTTAGGTGGACAAGGGTGGGGGGGGGTTCATGTTGTCAATGCCTAGAACCCATACTGGCCAGTGATTGACAGGAGCAGTACATAATGTTACATACAAGAGGGAGCATGACTTTCCCTGAAGAATGTGAAATTCACGTATTGAGACTGGCCAAAAATCATTGAAAGAAATGTATCAGCACGTATTCAAAAATTGTTGCAGTAGGGTAAAATGAATCATTCATCATATATCAAAAACACATTGGCCAGTGGCAAAAACAGACATATGATTACTTGCTGTGGACTGTTCAAGATCTGAATTCTTTCTTCAGATATAAACTGTCAGAAGTGCCGCTGATTTCAGATGGTATTCCAGACAGATGAGGTATTGTAATGGGGGGAGAAGGTGGTTAATGAGTCAGTAAAAAAAGCTGTGAAAGGTTTCTACAATTACGCATTTTAATTGGGGGGGAGGGCAAAGGCAAGCTGTTCCTGGGGCTTCGGAACTTCTAGGTTCTCCTCTGCCTGTTTGTGGCTTTCACTCGGGTGCCTTTTCCACAATTCAGAAACACACTGTTTACCTGAACCTGAGAGTGCTACAACATCTAATTAGTGAGCAGATGTGTGTCATGTGTAAGACTGGCTGCTGATGGACAATCTTGGCTGAAGGTGCAGCCGTACCTTCTGCTGTTTAATCCCCCTTCTGCATTCCATACTACTATAGCCCCTTCTGGGTGACTGGAAGGCAAAACCGGATGGATAGTTAGATTGTGGCCCAGACAGGGTGAAGAAGGTTATTTCAAAAGCTGGTTTTATTTACAGATAAGAACCTCAAACTGGAACCATGGTGTTTTTTTGCCCGGGCAGGGCTTGCTGTGTGACGCCATTTTTGGGTGGACAACTGGTGTCCTTTTCACTTTTCATTTCCTCTTTTCACAAAATAAAAACTGAGAAATTGAAATGACAGTTTAGCCTCACAGAGGACTTTACAGTGTGTCCTGATCTGCATTCTGCAGTCATTCTAAGGACAAGCTGTTGGATTCCTGAGGCCCAAAAGCACACAACGTTTCATTGAGATAAGGCCCGCTGAACTACAGAGGCAAATAATGCTGAGAGCTTCTGTAGTCGCACACACTTGTTAAACACACTGTGAAAAGCTCTTTAATCATCTCCCTATTAAATCCACAGCTAATCAAATGAATCCCACTCGACTGCTCTGGTCATTCCATCACAAATCATTCTCAGCTAATAAAGCGTCTAACGCCACGCGGCTCCGATCAGTGCGGAGTTGCAGAAATATGAGAAAGTGCAGTGTGACTTTGTCAATTCAGACCGAACCAATGGGGAAGCTAATTCAGCACCGTGGACAGCAACACTCATCACGAACGTAGACTCGCACAGGATAAGGCCTTTACACCTTCTCATCAGCACAGGGGCACTAGGACAAAGAAGGGTGGAGCCCCAGAAGACCAGCCCCCAGTGTGTCGATACTTTGACCAATGGAATTTCATTTGGTCTTTGTGCACAGATGGTGAACTTGGGGCAACTGGAGGAGATAAAGATGGTACCTTCCCTGTTTGGTGTCTCTGCTGGGTCCTTGGTTTTCTGGTACATATGTGGGTGTATGTTGTGAATGCAACAGCTGGCTGGTGTTCAGATGTCTCTGTTTATGAACCCCACTTGCCACAGGTGCCCCCCTCTCGACCCCTGCTCTACCCTGTACCACACCTCCAAAATCAGATCATTAAACCACAGACACTAATACCAAGGCTGTTCTCAGTCAACTAAAATACAATAATAAACTCCAGCACCCGGCAGTACAGCAAGCACTCAGGAATTTCCTCCCCCCCAATAACAAAACGCACTTCAGTGAAAGACAAAAATAGCCCACAGGGCCTGGAATGTCACATTGGCCATTGATTTTCTGTACAGCGCAATGATATTCTCCTGTGACAAAGTAGAATATCATCTCCATGAAGATGACCTGTCGGGTACCGTGGCAACGAGCACAGCAACACACAAGTAAGACTCTACTTTCATTTTTCTGTCCCATTTATTTTAGCTGTAACTTATCGATCTTAACAAAGAGTCAGAGGGCAGGGATATAAATACTATTTGTAAATTAAGACCACTAATTATTAACATCAAAGATGACACATTTATAATAACTGCCTAAAGGCTTCTTCTTGTCCAAATTTGGAATGAAACAGAAGTCGCTCTTTCTCAACTTTAGTTTCTTAAACTTCATATAGCTATTTAGTGGCCTGCTGGCTCAATGGGGAGAACATCAGGTTGGGATGCAGAAGTCGCTCTGTTCAAATCCCAGCCCAGTTGCCAGGGGTGTCCTTGAGTATGACACTCATCGTTAGCTCCCTGGGTGCTATGTGTGACTGCCCACTGCTCCCCCAGGCAATGGGTTAAATGCAGAGAAGTAATTTCCCTCTAGAATTAATAAAATATGATAAAATTAAAAAAAAACAGTAATAACATCTCTAAAACCCTTTTACTTACACGATGCATAAATTATTCAGAGTAATAACTTTTAATAATGCAGGTAACTGTTAACACAATGACTTATGTATTAAGGATGACTAGCAAAAAGGCTTACCACTGCAATGTGACAGAATAATATGAATCCTTTTTAAGTAACTTCACTCATTTTGCATTGATTTCTTGCTTAAAGAGAGAAACACAAGATACAAAGTAGGGGGTATGCTGGCAGAGTGCCAACTAAGCACAGGTTGTCAGCCCAGCACAGGGCACCATTCCTGCACAAGGCACCGCTCTTGCACAGGGCACCACCCTGGCACAAGACCCAACTCAGTACAGCACACCAACACAGCAAAGAGTACCATTTACCAGGAATCAGATTCCCAGATTCTAGCCCAAACACAATGCAACCAGAAAAAAACATTTTAATTAATACAGTTCAGTATTCATACTAAGAAAATTCTTGTAACATTATTTCACAAACTCAGATCACAGTAATACAACAACAGCTGAGAAATTATTTTCAAATAACTATGCTAGTCAAACTTGACAGGAAAAACAGCCTACATTTTCAATTAGCACAAGTGCTTTGAGGCAACTTGTTGCGAAAGGCACTATATAAAATTAAATTCAACTGAATTGAATTGAACTTTAATGATAACGATGACTGTCTGGGAACTGTTTAATACAGACTCTGGGCTCTGTCGACAACCCAGTGCCGTGTGAGCTGCGTGTGTGTGTATGAAACGCTAATCCTTAAAAAGGCCCTCCATTAGTCAAAGAGAGCAAGACATCAAACAAGAGAGAGCAGCGGTGTGTTTACCAGTGAGCTTCGCCTTTAAATTTATCCCACTGCCAAGAAACAGAATGTGTGTTGATGAGTTTGGGCGGGAGACACTGCGGGTCCATAATCTGCACTAGTGGGCAACCTAGTCGCGTATACCGATGCGTGGGGAGGGAGTTACTGGGGGAGGAGGGAGGCAATTAAAATACACACACACAGACGTTCATGGTGCATTTTAATGAGACTTCCACCAGGCAGTCTTTCTGCAGTAACATCTATGCAGCATAAGTGGACAGACGACTTTTCGTGCCCCCTTTTGAACAGAAACACTTTCTAGAGAACGTGTAGAGTCTGTTACCCAGGCGACCCAGTTGGGAGAATTCCGCCTCCTCAGGGGTCACGTCAGGCACTATCATACTGCAGGTAAAGCAAGGATCACATGATGAGTCTAAGTGTGAAATGCTTGTAGAAATCTGGTGCGGTGCAAGTTTTACCGCCTGCAGCACAACAGCTGACCCTGGGTCCCCATGACTGAACAGATGATTGGAAAAAACTGAATGAACATAATTCATCCTGTGCATATTTCAAAAAGTGACAACTGTCACAATTCGTTACTCTGTGTGACTGTTTGCTCTGCTGAACTCTCCTTAGAAATTAGCAAGGGGAATGTCGGTCTATGTGAGTCTCCCAGCATCCACCTCGCACGCATTGAAAAAACGTTTTCAAAAACAAACAGCGACGGCAACGCTTCAGCCTCTTTCAGAATGACAATGCAGACAAAACCCCGATGTCGCCTTCAGCAGAGGGAAATAAAGGCCAGCCCGTGACTTCCAACTGATCAGTAAATTGGTAACGTTTGACGTTATAGTGCTTTTTATTGCAAACAATTTAATACTAAAAAGAAGGAGCGGGAGTGTAAATGAACAGAAAGAGAACTGTCGGCAGTCGTTCAAAAATAACTAGGCTGGAAAAGGGCTCAGGTTTGTACCAGCTTGAGAACGCCCAGCCAAAATCCTCTTCACCCACTGACGCGTATGGGACTGTACATGAACACACACACGGGCTCGATATATAGCCAAGAGCTCTACTGATTGTTTTCTCATCAAATTTACTCCTTCCCTTCAGCAGTCCCCAAGGTGGGCACTGACCTTTTGCATTAATGATAGCATTTTCTCACCTCTACCAGTGAAAATATATATCATAATTTGCAGATGCAGTCCCAGGAAAAGCTGCAGGAATAAAACACGCCATTTGCATTTCTGGCTTTGCAGCTGTGTTACAAAGTAACCGGATACCTTCCGCTTTGCTCTTTCTCGTCTATAACCAGATCTCCAGCGTTAACAAAACACCCATGTCCATGGTGCGGAGAACCCCCTTCAACACCTCAGGTAACCAGTAGCGATGTCACGGGAATCCACGGCCACCAATGAGAACCTGTCGCACAGGAGGTGTTAACAAGACCAGGCGTGACAGGATCTTGAAATGTCCTCTGCATGACCCACCGGCAGACTTCAGGAAGGGTTATAACCATCTGACGTCTCAGTTTATTGGAGTCCTCATATCCACCTTTATTTCCTTTTCATTGTGCGATGCTAGGCTGTACATTCAGGTCAGCATGATGCTAAAGCGCACCCAATGTTGTCATGGTTACTCGTACATTCAACAAAACTTTGGGAAATGTTATGACCCAAAAGGACGGCTGCGTAAAATGCAACGATCAATTGATGGGAACTTTTATTGGAGCCAGTGCAGTCAATGTATTTAAGGCACCGTTGTTGGCACCGGACTCACTGTGACAGCACCTCTGTGACCTGGATTAAGCCTGGATAACACAAAGGTAACTTTGATAAGATCAGAAATGACACTACATCCACTTTATGTACCTAAACAGCTGTGAAGTTACTGAATCATGGACATCTGTAAAAATTATTTCTCAATAGAATACAGCAGAGCATGCGTGTGTGTCTGTATGTATGTGTGCCTGTATGCCCATATATGTACGTATGTGTCCATATGTATGTGAAGACCAGGGAGGTTGTGGGCAGCCGCAGGCTGTGCTGTGGCCCGTGTTGTGCTCTTTGTTCTGCTCCCTGCTCCTGATGCTGTTACGCCAGAGGCCCGGGCCTTCGGCCGCCCTCCTCCCAGATGGCCCATCGTTTCCAAGTCGCTGAATGCCCATCTGTCCGAGGCATCTTTGTTCCGCTTAGCGGCCCAGCTCCGCTAAACACACAGGATCCCACACGCTCTGGTGCCTCGGCAGCCCCCTGCCAGGATGGGTTTCCGACAGAGCAGCTTAACACCATCTCTTACCGCTAATCCACTCCAACACTTTCCTACTTCTGATGTTAAGTTTCTTAGCTCAATCAAGTGTGCAACCAACAAAATGAAGAGTGACCGTATGGCGTTGTCTTTTTCACGCACCTTCGATTTTGTGACTTTGATTTTTCAGTCCGTCTTTCCGTTTCCCAAAATGTTTACAAAAATATTATGGCAACATTTTTCTGAAAACAACGGCTGCAAAAAATGTATATATATATTCACACTCATTCTGGGGTCAAATGGCCAAGACTTGACTGCCAGGACTAGAAGCTTAGGAAATGAACTCGCTTTCCCGAAGTTACGCTAATAAGATTTCTCAAGAGGCCTCTTGGCAACGTTGTTCAAAGGAAACGTTCTTCAGCCAAGAAAGCCTAATTAGACTCTTCAGGTACATAAACTAAACCGCTTATCAATTCTGCCTAGGAAACGATCTCCGTCTGGCAAAGCTAAACCCTGTCTAAAGGAGGACTGCTCCCTAGACAGAAGATATCACCTAGACTGTATGGTCTTCATCTTAAGCTGTGCCCATACAGTAAGGTGCAGTATTTTTGCATTCATTTGTTATACCTTCTGTTTCAGTTTCAAGCTTTTTTCCTTATACCAGCTAAATCTCCATCCACTCAGGTACACCTAACTCTTACACCTGAGTTTATATAAAATTATATAAAAAAATAAAATTAACACGTTCAAGGCCCAAACCACTGAGAAAAAAATTATTAGCTTAGAATTTTGTTTAAGTAACAGTATCATAATATACGGATACAACCCTCTACACTAGTAAAAATCTGCCAATTATGCATAGAATGCATTTTCAGTATGAAGCAGTACATGTTATGATTGTATCCTGCAGTCAACATACTCCAAAATAGCTTCACTGCTGCCACTTTAAACCTACAGGCAAGACATCTGCAAGAAAATCATTCTTCCAGATAACAATCTCTCGCCGCTGACATATCTGCCAAAATCATCCGTCTATGAAGCACTCGAATCGCAGAGTATCAAAGTCGCATTACAGCAGCTGCACACCTAGCCCCGGCCTTTCAGCTGCAGCGTGCGGGAAACGCCGATGTTCTCCCAGGTGATGGAGCCGAAAACGAGGCACGGGGAGGGTGCGAGCGCTGTCATCTCGTAGTCACCCACATTCTCGGCTCATTCTCCTAACGACCGGAGCACAGCAAAAAAACGGAGACCCGTCGCGTGAAGACAGGTGTCAGGTCTCGTCCTTACGGCCCAGCTCCGATTCATCAGAGCAATTCTTGCAGTGAAGACGATCTCTCTATGCACTGCAAACCCCCCCCCCTTAAAAAAATCCACTTCTCCAGAAGCAAAGCAAAGTCAGAGCTTTGTGTAACATTAAAACACTGTCCCACAAGTGCAGCCCCTTTCACCAAGGTGGCACCTTTGCCAACGCATTGGACAAACTGAACTATTTCAGTGCCAATTTCAACTACAGGGTCCCTCGTGCACTCGGCTTACAAACACATAATTGTCTTCCTGACACGCAGACTAAACAAACACTAATCAAAAACACAATCATGATGATGCGCATAAACACTGCCACATAGCGCGCTCGGTCTTGTACTTGCGGCATTTAACTACACAGACAAAAGAGGAATAAAACAGAAGCACACATTATATCCCAAGTTTTTGCATGGCAGATCAGCTGACAAGAGTTAGAAATACATTAAAATGTGTCTCAGACAAGCAAAGGTGAAATGAACCATTGACACATACCAAGTGTTTTACACACACACACACACACACAGAGCAGTTTCCTCTTGAAGCTCTTGTTTGAGGCCTCCTCTTTGAGGCCTTCAGGTTACTGAGACTTCTGACAAGACTACGAGAAAACAAGCTTATCATAAAAATGTTAAAAGCCCAACATAATATGTTGCTAGGAAAAATCTGGCTCTTAATCAAGTGTGATGATCTTATTTCACACTTTTCAATCTGACCAATGAGGACACAGCTCGTATTTAAGTGACAAGCGAACCTGGAGATGCACACAGGAGGACAGGAAACACTCCGCGAGTGCGACACCGCCGCAGCTTGCAGTACCACCTGCCCACGCAGTCAGCGACGCCAAAGCAAAGCGTCACACTCTTCACAGCATTGCATTTCCACTAGAAAGAACCTGGACAAACTGCCTAATGATCACGCACCGCCTTCAAAAACATTACGCCAAGGACAAGTACAGCTATACGACAAAACTAAGACAAAAAACTAATTACATTTAAAAAGTGCTCAATTTAACTTAAACTTTAATCTTTTCACACTTTGTTAAGTCACTCTGACACACGGCCTGCAGAAACTGCCTCTTACCGTCTCCCTTTCTGTAACTTTGTCTCATCTGCTGAGGATTCACAAGCCAAATCAATTAGCAAGTAACTGAGTAGGTATTGTGTCAGCACTCTAATGTAACAGCAGGCAGAACAGCAAAAGATATTAATGGCTGATTAATTGGTGCGCCCCCAGTACATAACAAAACACATAAACATAAACATGACGTGACTTTTAAACACGAGGAGTTTCACTGAGAATCCCTTTGTCTTTTTTTTTTTTTGGACAGCACTAATGCACTATGGGACTGGAACAACAGCAGCTTTTCAACCATTGATCCACTGCAGTAATACAAGTATGACAGCTAATGTATTGTTTTGCTAATAAATTATGACAGCACAATTATATTGCATATTGTCCGAACCCAACCCCAATCAAGCCAGAACTGCCTGAACAGTCGAAGATAACTGTCCTGTCTTGAAAAGAAAAATAAAGAATATGCCTGTTAACTTCAGTCTTTTGCTGCTGTTAATATCAGACAATAGCTGTGTGTGTGTGTGTGTGTGTGTGTGTGTGTGTGTGTGTGTGTGTGTGTGTGTGTGTGTGTGTGTGTGTGT
>JABJVR010048061.1:0-25597 GCA_025773905.1 Chitala chitala
TGTGTGTGTGTGTGTGTGTGTGTGTGTGTGTGTGTGTGTGTGTGTGTGTGTGTGTTTTTTTTTTTTTTTTTTTTTTTACTTGACATCGTCATGTATAACTACATAGCCATTCACTCTTGGCAAAGTCGGAGCCTTTAGGTTTTTAAAGCTAGAATGATCTCTGTGCGTGTGTGATTTATATATTATTATTTAAACCCTGCTACTACGTAACTGTGCCGGCTGTTCAGTTCAAAGTCAGTAATGTTGCTCATGGCTTTTTTACTTTGCTATTTGTGTTTCTGAAGTGATTTTGTATGTGTTTATTTTATATCATAAGTTATGCTCTTAATTTCCTGTTTAGTATTTTTTATTTTTTTTTTTTAAAGATGTTAACTAAAATATTTTTTTATTTTTTTATTGTACACTTAAAGTTTTCCTGGTAGCTTTCGTACGTGATGATAACCCTGGCTGGAACGAACCAACTCGGATGTTAAATTTTTGTTACCTATCTTCAGTCACTGCTCTGTTCCAGTTAATGTTGCTGGTTTACTTGTAGCTTTGCTCCTGCCCTCGTCCCCTCTGTGTTTTATGGTTATTGGGGGGAAGGGTAACCGATTGACCTTGGACGCATGTAGAATTTTAAAATTTTCCCTCTTGCTAAGGAGTTTTTAGTTTCTCTTCTCTACTTTCCGGCTTTACTTCCTGTTTTGCATATGGATTCTGTTCATGTCAAGTGCCTTGTGTCAACAGTGCTGTGAAAGGCGCTATATAAAAATAGAAATGAATAGAACAGAAACCCATTGGGCATGGGGCGGAGATGTTGTTCCTCAGTGTCATGGGTTAAGTCCCTGGAATGAGCATGCGTTTGAGATGCTACCAAGGTTTAATGGCTGGTACTTCAGCCTGAATTCTGCCGTGAAGGTCAGAGGTCGCGTGCTGCTCTTTTTAGCCTTGCACGTTAACACGCCTTTGTTTGTCATCCTCCTGGTTTTTCCAGGAACAAGACTAATTTTTACTTCCCCAAAATGTTGCCCTTTAAATTTTGCTTTTCTCGCTTTTTATAACTTTACAGGGAAATTCTCTGTTGGCTCTGATTTTCTAGGTTTGTGCTCGGTATTCTTTCACTTTTCTGAAAATGGATAATTTCTATTTAAACGGCAGCGGCTTTTAAAAACTGAGCGCACCCCTGTGTGCGGCTCTTCGTGTGACATGCAGAGCACAAGCCGCAGTGGCTGCAGCAAGTTAGCGTCTGACCTCGTGTCAGACTGGTAACCTTAAGCGTCAGTCACAAGGTCACTGAAGTTCTTTTCACAAGATGAAAAGGAATCGTACACACACGCACTCCTGTAACTAACACACCTATAAGGTTCCCGTGCCATCTGCATTAATGGTAATGTTTCACATGTTAACATACGTGTACGTTTTTACTTTTCCAGTCAAATTTTACCTGATGCTATTTGCATTAAAAATATACTGTCCATAGTGTCAATAAGTACAGAGAACTGTGTTGACACAGGTGTGGCGTGTAAACATGCGTGTGTTTTCTAAGTACAGACTTGCTGTGCTGGTTAAGCAGCCCATCTCCAGTATGCAGGTAGCATACCATTTTCAATGGGACAGACCTGCAACCCAAAGGCTGCTGCTTTAGTTCCATTCAGTTTTGGTTTTTTGTATGTTTTACTGCCTTTGGATGTTTTAGTAAAATAGCAGGCTGTGGAAAGTAGTAAATTTTAATGAAATTCTCACATAAACAGCTGCAAGTAAATATGGCACTGGTGTGTTGGTCTGAGTTTGAACCACAGGGAGACACTGGCCTGCTTTTGCCTTAGCACTTGGTGCTATAAAACCCAAAACAGCTGTTTCGAAATGGTGTTTGTTGAGACGCATCTTCCTGTTTAGCGTCACCAGATGTTGTCAGTTTGTTTGTCGCATCTGCGTCTTGCTGAAGCGTTATTTTGTAATTGCCTCCAGGTCAAAGGTGAGTATAGAGAGTCTGTGTAAAATATTCCCTTCAAGGTTAAAGGTCAGAGGTCAGGTGCCAGAGAGGCGTGTTGCCAGTGACGTGTCCCTTGTGGTTTTTGAAAGTGCCAGTCTGCTGCGAGGTGCTGTTGGTATGGTTTTGTCAGTGTTGGAATGGGCAGGGTGGGGCATCCATCTTTCCCTTGAGCAAAGGAACACTTAATCAAGCTTAATCAGAATCGTCTTTATTGCCAGGTATGTTGAACATACATAGAATGTGGCTCCGGGTTCAGTGGCTCTCCGTGTGCTTTTTCATTTAAAAAGACAGGAATAATGATCAGTTTGTGTACATGTGTATATAATTATAATGTGAAAGGGAGCTTTATGATATGTATAGTGGTTATATTTCAGTTTATTGCACTCAGGTGTTTGCTGTATCGTATTGTATAGACAGACGTGGGTTATCTGTTCATGAGAGTGACGGGACGGGGAAGAAACTGTCCTTGTGCCTGATTGTTGTGGCGTACAGTGTCCCGAAGCCCTGTCCAGGGTTCAAAGATTTAAGTCCAGGGCGTGTGGAAAATGCAGAAATATTTTCTATCCTCCTCTTTATCCGTGAGGTGTACAGGTCCTCCATGGAGGGCAGGCTGGTACTGATGATTCTTGCTGCGGTCCTGACTGTCCGTTAGAGTTTGTTTTTCTCCTCCTTGGTTGCTGAACCAAACCAAACAGTGATAGGAGTGCAGAGAACAGACTTAAAGATTCCTCTGTAGAACTGTATCAGCAGCTTCTGGGGCAGGTTAAGTTTCCTGAGCTGGTGCAGGAAGTACATCCTTTGCTGTTCCTTACTGATGATGGACATGACACTTACATTACCTGGTTCTCTGTATTGTGCGAACTAGCTCCAAGGTAATACACAACTTTGAAAAACAGCATTTATACATATTTTGTATGTTTTGTAATGACTTCATTGTAACTTTTTTTTTTTTCTGGTGGTAGGGTGTCTTTAAAGGAAATAGCTGCTTGTCAGTTTCTGTAGTTGGTGGGGGTTTTTTTTTTTTTTTTTTTCCCCCTTCTTGGAACAGTGTGTGATGAAGTATGTTCCACGTTGCTAAGTGAAGCACAGTTCTCTGAATACCCCTTTGCGTGTCTGCGTGTGTCTGCGTGTGTCTGCGTGCGTTGTGTTGCAGACCCCGTGTGGACAGTAATGACCGCACGTTTCCGGTTGCCTGCTGGGAGATCCTACAATGTCCGAGCGTCGGAGCTGGCACGAGACAGGCAGCACGCGGAGGTGGTGTGTAACGTACGTCTCCTGGACAACGTGGTTCAGACCTTCAAAGTTAACGTAAGTACCGCCATTAATGTAACAAGTCGCACACACTCAAAGGTCACCCAGGTCATGTACTCTTGTGGTGAAATACTTCTGACAGCTTCAGTCTTGGCACTAGGTTACCTACAAGCACGTTGATGTTGTTGGTGCTGTGACCCAGTGGAGTTACATGGTAGTCGTGTGACGCAGAGTTTGGGTACGTTGCACTGCGGGGCGTGTCCAGACTAGCCCCTTGAGCATCTGCCTCGAGTTACTCTGAGTGGGCTGGGCTTCTGCCGTCTTCATCGTATGCTTGGAAAGCCTTGGCGTCTCACAGTTGAGTGCCTGGTATTCCAGTGTAGTAAAAAAAAAAAAAAAAACGTTCCCTGGAGCTTTGGGGCAACTCAAGCACATACTCGCTTGGGACGCCACGACGTACGCATAAGATGTGGCAGATTTCAGGTCCTGTGTTCACAATGCCAGCTGGCAAAGCTGCTCAACACCGGTTTCTCGACGGTGCCCTCTGTAGCCACATGCCCACGTGTTGGCGATGACAGGGGACGAGGAGTGGCACTGGCTGAAGTGTGATAATCCAGATGTCTCAGGCAGCGTGACTAGAAGAGGTCAAAGTCTGTTGGCCACAGAGACCTCTGTGACACACGGTTTCCTGCTGTTACACGCTGTGACACGTGTCGCGTCTGTTCCAGTCAGCTGCCTGTATATGGCTTGGGACTAACTATGCAGCATAACTGGAAATGATTAATATGACTTTTAAGCTAAGCACTGTAAGCTGACTAAGCATGACATGTATTGGCAAGATGTATTTATACACAGGTTACATCTGTGCAGTAAATGTATTTGTGGGGGGGGGGGTATACATTTTTTCTTGGCCATGCTGTTGGGTAATCGCCTCTTTGTTGCCTGTGTTAATAGGATGTAGACTGCAGCTGAAACAGGCGACCTAGTGAGACACCGTGTGAGCTGTAAATGGACTTTAATATGTTCTGCAAACATGCTGTAAATGTATGCCTTTTGCTTGCAGAGCCTGAGGGTAAGCATCACGTTAGCACATGTGGTGGATTTGAATGGTCGTCCTCAGTCCCTGTCTTGACACTTATTACGTGGTGACTTTTTTGTGAGTGAATAGAGCTGGGTGGATGGATGGACCGGTGGGCCTGATTTGTTCTGGGGGGGGGGGGGGGTTGTAAAAAGAGGTGTGAGGGCCTTGTGGTGATTTTGTTGCTAGCTTTTTGAATGGAGTGTTTTATTCCTTCAGCAGCCACAGAGGGAGGGCTGGGGTATGGCTTCAGGAGTCCCACGTTATGAACCGACCTCACAAAAAATAATAAGGGGGGGGGTATACAGCATGCCGACGATTGTGGGGGATTTTACAGGCTGCTGGTCATCTAGGCGAGATGGACCACGGTGACTGAAAACACCTTAGGATGGGCCACATTAGGTCATTTTGACAAGCGCTGCTTCTGCGTTACAGCTGGGCCTGGCGCGCGTGTTGCCGCGTGTGCACCTTCCTCTGCTGAGAGTCGCCCCCCCCCCACCAGCCCCTCACTACTGGACAAGCTGCCTCATGTCCCACCACATTTCTCTCATAGCTTCATGCCCACTGCCTCCCCTAGCACTGTGCGCACACACAAACACAACAGCGCGGACGCATACACAGGGCTCCCTTTTTAACTGTTCAGCTGGATCATTCTTATTTTACAAAATTTTCATTCTGTTCTTCAAACATGTCATTTTGGGTTATCAGATTTGATTCAGAATTGCTGCTGTCCTCATTAAATTATTTGTTGCATCACGCCACAGTGCCTGTGCCGTATCCAGCATGCTCCCTGCTGTCAGGTGTCGTTCTGCCACTAGCGTCATAAAAAAATCCCTGCAGGGCAAGGTTTCTAATATTTATTATTTTAACTAAAATACACATGAATGTACCCCCATAAATATTTATTATTATAATTTTTTTTTTTGCACAAAATATAATGTGGCTGTGTATTTATGTAACTGTCTTGTTAATTAAGGAAGAAATCTAATCACTGCAGTATTAATCAAAAGGGGAATACAGCCACTCTGCTCCCCCTGACTAGCACTAGCTTATCTATGTCCAGTTACTCCATTACTTAATTTTTTATTATTTTTTTTTTTATTAATTATATAAAAAATACAACCATCAGATGTGTACTTGTGGGAACTGGTGATGTAGGTAGGGGGGTGTGTGTGTGTGTGTGGGGGCGGGCTTCCCCCCTCCTCCTCCTCCTCCTCCTCCTCCCATTGTTGCACGAACCTCATGTCGGGAGGTCCTTTCTTTCGCCTCGTCCTCCAGCGTCAGTGCCCTGTCCTGTCTGGGTCGTAGTAGCACTGCCTCACGCCCCAGTGATTATGGGGAATGGGAAGAGGTTGGCGAGTCCTCCCCCCTCCGAGCACACACGCGCCCGAGCGCTCCGTGTGAATAATGCATGTTTTCTGGTTGCGAAGGCCTGTGTTTGTGTGGCACCTGAGTCGCCTAAGCGGGTGCAGGGCCCGTTCAGCCGAGCGTTTGGGCTGTGGGCGCTACCCTTCAGCACCGATTAAAGGCCCCCGCTGGCCCTTGTGTCCACTGCTGCAGGTAGTCATGCCATTAGCGACACAGCTAATGCCTCGTAAGCACCTCTTACAACATTTTGCTAATTATGCTTTCAGTGTACTAAGAATTTAAATGTATTTAATCAGAGGAATGCTCTGACCGTAAAGCAGAGGTTATTAACATTTTTTCTGTGTCGTGGCCTGCCTGTCGTCTCAGGTCTATGGAGATCCTTCTCCAAACGTTTTTGCAATTTAACTAAATTTATATTTGAGCTTAGTGAAAATAGATGTAGTTTTTTTTTCTGTCCAAGTACATGGGCCCCCCCCTCCCCCCCCGATATTTGTGAACACCCCTTTTAAGAAGTCCTGCCTTAAAGTCAGAGAAGCATGTTACCTGTGGCCTGGCCTTCACAGTGAGTTTTCAAGTTGCAGTTGTATGCATTTTGCATTTGCCACCAAATTTGAAGTGTGAGTTTATAATATTGTTTACCTAATTTGGCGTGCTTAGGATGTAGAAATAGTGATGTTTATAATAATTATTTATTAATATAATTTACCTCAGCATGGTATGGGACGACCCCTCATTCAGCATACTGTTAACTGGAGAATGGTGTGTGTGTGTGTGTGTGTGTGTGTGTGTGTGTGTGGGGGTGGGAGGGAGGGAGGGAGGGAAGTAAGTGTTTTTCTTTTTGACCTCCCCCCCACCTTGGACACAAATTAATTCCCATTGTGAGGATATAGTGAATTGTGTCATGGGTTATGATGGTTGTAACTCAGCTGCTGTGGAAAATCTGCTGAGGATTTCAAAGAAAGAAGTTTTCATTAGAACAGAGACGCTGTTCAGAGGAGTGTGTATAAGGGCCGCTGCTCCGGGAGCCCTGTGGGTTGCATCACCGATGTGTGTCTCTGCTTGGGTTCTCAGAAGCACAACCAGGGACAGGTTCTGTTGGACGCCGTCTTCAAGCACCTGGAGCTGACCGAGAGGGACTATTTTGGACTTCAGCTGGCCGATGACCCCTCTGACAGCCCCGTGAGTTTTTCCGAATCCTCCAAACTTCTGAGCAGAGAAGCAGCTGGGTGCTCTATTCAGTGTGCCGTTACCTCTCGGGCCCATAAACAACACTGTTACGCAGTTGAAATACACACAATTAACAGCCGAGGCCTGTAAAGTTGACGTCACAGTCATTTTGTGTGTTTTAAAGGGATTTAAAGTAAGCAAAATGTCTTTAAAGTGATTGAAAACTTGTCTGAAATTAACGCAGCTGTGGGGTCGCCCAAACGACTAAATTGCTGTTGTAAATTTGGTGAATCATTTTGACTTTTTCACTGTTAATTTTGTGCTGGATCAGCACAGATTTTCCACATTTTGCTCCTAAAAGGGCTCTGGTTGTTTGTACTGACTTGTAGGTTCAGCCTCGGGTTTTGTGCTTGCTTGGGAAGGTTAGTAAATGACTTCTTCAGCTGCTCGGGACCTGTGGGCTGTTCCTGGATCTGTGTTTTGTAGCTTGCTAACTCTTTCGTGTTTTGCTTCCTCCCACGCAGAGGTGGCTGGATCCAAACAAACCTATTAGGAAGCAGTTGAAAAGTAGGTGTCTTTCAAGGCGAATGTTTTATGTGTCAACCCCCGTCCCTCGTCCAGCATGTTCACACGTGTCCCGCTTGTCTTCCAGGAGGCTCGCCACACAGTTTCAACTTTAGGGTCAAATTTTTTGTGAGCGACCCAAATAAACTTCAGGAAGAGTACACAAGGTAAGGGACCGGCTGTGACCATGTTAACGTAACCGTTATAGAATCTAGAAAACTGTGCAGTGTGCGTAACTCTTCACGGCTGATGGCCTTTGAGCGGAAAACCCTTATTCCTTTTCAAACGCTTAGTGATGAAATGCAGAAAAACTTCAGGACATGCATAAAGATGAGTTATTTGAGCACCCCTGTGACCACACCATAAATGTGTAAATATTTCAAAATGTATAAATATTTATATTTACAAATTTATCTAATGCCTTTGCCATCTAATGTTTTTGGTTTTATGTATAAACCCATAAATTACCTTGGATAAAGACCTTCAGCACAAGTGTCAGGTAGTGAAGAGAGTCATGGAGCACTGCTGACTGACACGCTGAAATTTCATACCGTTTTATAATGTTAAGTGTAAGTCTAGCAATATTTGAATGTCTGTGATTCTGTGACGTCAAGAGTAGAACCATTTATAACACTCAAAATGGAATGTCTGAAGACGTTTTTCAAGTTACATCCAGCTCCCAGTAGCTAGTCTGCCTTATAATGGGGACATTATGGATTAAGCCTAATTCCCATTATCTTTAAGATAACATCTGTGGCTGAAAAGTCCATAAAATTCCTCGTCCTGATCTACAGCTGGTCATGAGTGATTTAATTTATTTAACATGAGTCTGAAATATTCATAAAGAAGAGATTTTTGTAGCATTCACATAAACTTTTGAGCAGGTGGTGGGAGGCGTAGATACCTCTGAACAGGTGATCTGTTTACCCTCTCCCTTTCTGTAGGTACCAGTTCTTTCTGCAGATTAAGCAGGACGTTCACAGTGGAAGGTGAGTGGTTTTTCTCCACGACCTCTCGGCTCAGAGGCCTGGTCAGACTCGACGGCGTCAGGATACAGTCAGTCCGTTTCACAGCCTCTGACTGCTTGCGCATGTTTCCACAGGCTGCCCTGTCCACACAGCACGGCTGCCCTTATTTCATCGCTGGCCATCCAGTGTAAGTACTTCATCTACAGTCAGCTCGTGACCTGTTTGTCACCACTGGGGCTGTTGTAGGCTGATTCTGTAGTCGGGTGTGTTTTTGTGCTTTAGGTCTTCAGCAGTGACTTCAGAGGTCAGACGTTTACACCGTTACTTCACTTTTCCTCTGGTCCTGCTTGGTCCTTGAATTTCCTTGTTTGTTGTCCAATGTGTGTGAGGTTTAAGAACAAGAGACCTGTTCAGGACTGATTTTTGAAACTGCTTCAGCTCGTCTTCCCCCGCCAGGACTGATTTCACTCCAGCCTTGTCCCACGCAAACGTGGCCACAACACTTTAGCTCCTGCCCCCACAGAAGCACTTAGCATCCATTTCGCTTTCATATTTGTTGTTTAATCACATAAAATGAGCAACTGTTAAATTTTGATTTAAAAACTTGACAGGTGGACGTGGTGTTTTGTTAAGCATAAGTAAATCTTCAACCTGCCGTTAAACCACAGCCTGTGTTGACACTGTAGAGCAAAAAAGTGTTTTAATAACTGTCACGTGCGTTTTAATTAAAGAAAGATTAGCGAGGTGCTTAAAACCTGAGGTAACTGTCTTTTTTATGACAGTGAGCAAATAACAGTGGGTTACAACTGCTGTCAGTGAAGTTGGGAAAGGACCACTAAAAGCCAGACTTCCCCTTACATTACTGTTAAAATAACTATTTCATACAGTCATATTCAAATTACTTTGTTTCATAGCAAACTCCCCCCCGCCACATTTTGTAGTTTTAAAATGTTTAGACCTTGTTAAATCATTTTCTGAGCATCAGTGAGAGGTGATTTGAATTCACCTCTAATTAATGATCACCTGTCTGTAATGCTGGATTGAGTGTTGCTAACTGAAGTACAATAGATCTGCAAGGTCAAGCCGTGTTACATTAAACTGCACAACTTTTAAATTTTTTTCTTTTTTCAATCATAGAATTAGTCATGTTTTTTTCGCTCTCCACTTTCTCTGCTTGTGTGAACACTTAATTGGCATTTTGGCATTTGTCGTATTTGCCATAAGAAGGTCTGCAGTATATTTAACAATAGTGTGATTTTTTTTTTTTTTTGGTCTGAATTTCCCAGTATCTGAGCAGAACCGAACTTGTAAGAATTTCATCAAGTGTAAAACACAAATGTCGATTCCTTGGTCTTTTGTAATGTGTAACAGAACGTTGCGTTGCACAATTTAAGTAGTACTGGCACTCAGAGCAACTTATGAGTGGTAATTTTCAGATCCAGCTATGCGGTGCGATAAAAGCACTTCCTGAAGACCTGCAGGTGGGGCGCACTCTCGGGGGAGCGGTGGAAGGTCTCATCTTTCCTTTTGCCTGTGATTTGAACCTTGGGCTTTTCCAGCACCCTGAAGTCTGCTGCAGCTGTTCAAGTCATCGGTCAGCGGGGGGTGGGTTGTCTGCAGATAGGCTGCCCCTGGGCCTGCGAAACAGACTGACTGTGAGCCCACTTGGAGGAGGCATGGAGCTGATGGAGGAGGGCGGGTGGTGCCGTAGCATAGGAGGCACGAGTTTCAGTGTCCTGTGGTCTGGATGTTGTGTTGCAGCCGAGCTAGGAGACTACAACCATGAGGAGCACCTGCCCGGCTACCTGTCCGAGTGCCGCTTCATTCCCAACCAGCCGGCCGACTTCGAGAAAGAGGTGGCCAAGCACCACCAGCAGCACACGTAAGGGTGCCGTAACCCGGCTGCACGTACTGCGTCCTTTTGTGGTGTGATGGGACCGTTATCGTGACCGCTATGCGCACGTGCACGCTCGCGTGCACGCATCCCTGCAGCCTCGCCTGTAAGATGCGTGAAAGAACACGTGTGACCGAAAACACGCGCATCATTACCGGAGGACACGATTTTGTGTCACACAGTTCTCTAATGACCGGATGATTAATTTGAAGAGTGTCTATGTGATTAGAAATGGGACCTTGAGTTTTTTTGTTAGGTGTTGCAATACCCCTTCCAACCTGTTCTAACTCCACCCCCCACCCCCACAGTGGGCTGTCCACAGCACAGGCGGAGCTCAGCTACCTGAACATAGCGCGGACACTTGAGCTGTATGGCGTGGAGCTGCACTATGCAAGAGTAAGTTTTCACTTTGACCCAGAAAATAAAATGGCACCTCAGCATCCCCAGGTTACAGCAGCACCCTACGCTCCGCAACGGTCAGCACACAGTAACAGTTGATGGTTAAAGGTACAGGGTATAGATCCTAATGCTAAACCATAGCTCTGGATTGTGGAAAAAGTCCAAGAATTCAAAATCATCAGAAACTTGCTTAAACTTTAATGGTTTATAACTATTGCAGATGTAAAATGTGCAATTTGTCACGTTTGTGTAGCGCAGTCTGGGGATATTTCATTGTTTTATTAGGTTATCTGAACTTTTAAACAGTAGGAAAAACTGATTGTATGGAACTGCATTAATACAGTGAAAATTTATTAATGGACAAAATAGAATTGTAGGTTTGAAACTAAATTCTGACACATTTATTAGTTGATGCCAGTAATTTATTGCTGTCTGAAGTAATTTAATCTGATTTAATTTATTCAGAATGCATGACGGCATCTTGGATTTCAGGAGGTTATGTGGATGTATGTTTTGTATGGACGTGTATGTTTTTGGACACATGAAGCTGTCAGTCAAATGGTGGGTGGGACTTGCATTATTTGTCAGAAACTATTGGTGTAGCTAATATGCCAGTCAAGTCAAAATTTGCAAGTGGGTTAAACCGTCTGATTATTGGCCAGCATGATATTCCCACCCACAGCTGGCCTAATTTCACTCATCCCTACTCAGAAGACCTGACCTCTGAAACTTGTTAACCTTTATGTTCATTTTGGGCTTAATTTCACTTTGCTGCAGTCTGCCTGCAAGGCTGATTTTAAAACATACAGAATAGCAGTGTCTTATTAAACATTACTGCTTACTTTATGTCAAGTTAAAGAGTAGTTACCACTTGCATAATTTTAAGTAAAAGAGTAGCTGCATTTTACTTGTGATACAAATGAGCACTCATTAAAATTTTTAATGATGAGGATTGTGTGCTGTTGGTCATGAGCTGCTTTAACCTTCTTATTGATTACTTATTGATTACTTTGCATCCCGCTTTATTACACAGAGCACTGATTGACAGCAGTCTAATTCCTCTGACCCTGACTTTGAAGGGCAGTAATAGTACGTAGCACTGGGGTAAAATAAGTAGGCCTGTTTTACTGATCTGCGATTCTTATACCTTCTTTGTTTCCTTAGTGTCTGTCATTGTAGTTGACATGTTAATGCCAATGTCGTCCTTGGTTTTTCCTCCCCCCCCCCCTCGCTTTCCTGCAGGATCAAAGCAGCTCTGAGATTTTAATTGGGGTGACGTCGTCGGGGATTGGCGTTTATAAGAACAGGGTACGAATCAACTATTTTCCATGGTGAGTCGCTAAAAGAGTCCGTCAGTGTTAAAATTACAGTGTGCACGCGTTACTGGGCTACCCGCCTTTGGGACAGTGGCTGCTGTCCTCCTGGCTCAGGAAATGGCAGGCATTAACCCCCCCCCACCCCATGTAATCACTCTGTTCTCTGTACCCACTTTGATCCCCTTATAAAAGTCAATCTGACACTGTACGTTTTGATTTCAGTATTTCTTCTAAGCATGTTGGATTTAAAAATTTGAAATTTGGGTGAATTGACTATTTTTATTTTTGCAAGGTACGGTTTTTGTATTCTACAGCATGAGTGAACATATAAAATGTTTTGGGGGTGAGGGGAGGTGAGGAAGGTCTACTTGTGTGTAAGGATGTGCCTTTAACTAATGCCAGTGTTCCCTACGCTTGACACAACCTTGTCCCTGAGCTGGATGTCAAGTTTGTGGTGGGTCACCAAGGTGTCCGACCCTAACACACACGCTGCCCCCTGTGCTGCCCCCTAGCCCTGTGAAACACATGCACTAAATTCCCTGTTGGTCTTCAACCCCCCTCCCCCACCCTCAATCTTCCTGACCTGGAAAATAACTTTTACAGTGGTGAATAATGGAGGTAACTGGGCTGTCTGCAGTCACGAACTGAACTGTTAGAAGGTTATCATGAATATCAGAGATGCACATGCAAATCCTACACCTTTCATCCTGTTTTGCACCAGTCACCTTTCATATGAACCAAAACACATTAGTTACTAAAGCAGATTTTTATTTTTTATTTTTTATTTTTTTTTAAACTAGTGTACACGACATAGTATTTTCCTGTTGCATTAGGAAGATTGCTTCTGTGACCTGCTTTTTTGGATTAAAATGCCCTGACGAGTGTTTTGTCGAAGTATGCGTTAGTCACAGGAGTGGGTTTAAAGTGTAAAGGATATTTTTAGAGCATTTTTAAGTCTGCTTGCAGGGACAGCAGAAATAAAGTGGGTCAGAGAAGAGCACATTGGAGCATCATTAACTGTGATTCACACGTGTTGGCTAACTAAAGTCACCTATTATAACCCGTCTTACAACTTTTCCCTGTACCTTTCCCTCACCCCCTAGGTTGAAGATTGTGAAGATATCATTTAAATGCAAGCAGTTTTTCATTCACCTCCGAAAGGAGTCGGTGAGTGCCGCTTGGTGTGTGAGCCGCTTTGCTCTTCCTTCTCATCATCATCCTCCTCGCTTACACGCTGGTTGGTCCTGTGGAGCCTGTCTTGGTATGGCTGTGTGGGAGGGTTCCAGCTGGCCTCATTAATAAAAAGAGTTCTTCACTTACAAAGCATGGCAGCAGTTTGAAAGATGGCATGTACTGTAACTCTTTAATGGTCATGAAGTGTGATTTAATTTAATTTTCAGGATTGACACCAGCCGCGTTGTAAATGCGCGGTGCTGTTACTGCTTTATCAGAAGTTACGAGCCTTACACAAATACAAATCTTGTGCTGAATATTAACATGGTTTAACAACGCATTTTATGCAACGCCTGTGGCCTGTGCTAACGGTCTTGTGGCCGTCTGCAGAAGCAGACTGTCTTGATATTTGTTTGTCGGAAATGTGATGCGTTAGTGCTGCGCGTAATTACCGCCCTTCTGTCAGGACTCTGAGAGCTCGTTACTTGTAATTAAGCATGGGAACCGGAGAGTTTTATGCATGCCGCCTGCCGTGGGAGTCGACATCAGAGGCGCGTCGCGGCCTAGGCCCGCTGCGAATTTGCCACGGCGCCGCATTCTCCCGCGGCAGACGCGAAAACACTCACTTTAATAATCCACATGCAACTTTTTAAAGCGTCTGTGCTCAAAGTAAAATTTAGCTGCATCTCCATTCATAATTGATGCCCGGAGGAGCGCGGTTTTGTGACCTGCTTAGAAAGTCCTACCACAAGGCTCAGTCATCAGCAAGTGGGTAAAGGAGTATGAACATTTTCCCTGTCTAGTTAGATGGGGGTGCTTGGCAGAAGGTTTTCTTCTGATGTTCTGAACCATAAGCTTTGTACATAAACGATCAGGTTGAGTCTCGGTTAACTGTGTGACCTTTTACACACAATACTGGTGTTTAAAATCTCAGGAGGAGTTTAATGTTTTATCCTTGTCTGAGGGTACTTCATTTGAAGGGCAATAGGACTTTTATTGTACCTATTGTTTCAGTTGGATATTTCCTAAGTTTTGCAAGTAACCATGTTCTGTGTCTGTGGTGCTGTTAAAATTCATAACGTATGTGAAATAACGACATAGCCAATGTCATGGAAATGTTGCATGCTGGAAGTACAGTAGTAATTTAGAGGAAAGGTACCAGGATGTGGACTGGATTGATGCTGGAATGTGTGCCGTGGCCTTGCTGACATCACCCTGGTCTGCTCCCAGCATGAGACGAGGGACACGCTCCTGGGATTCAACATGGTCAGTTACCGGGCTTGCAAGAACCTGTGGAAGGCGTGCGTGGAACATCACACATTCTTCCGGCTGGACCGGCCCACGCTCCCACAGAAGAACTTTTTCGCCCACTACTTCACCCTGGGCTCAAAGTTCCGCTACTGGTGAGTGCTGCCCCCTTGAGGTGGCACCTTTGCATTTTTACATTCACACTGATTAGCTAGTGTAAGCAAGCAACTGAGAAGCTG
Organism: Chitala chitala; assembly: GCA_025773905.1. Lineage (NCBI taxonomy): Eukaryota > Metazoa > Chordata > Actinopteri > Osteoglossiformes > Notopteridae > Chitala > Chitala chitala. The sequence continues at coordinate 14,641 of JABJVR010048061.1, forward strand.
AAAGGAAAACATTATCATCACTCATGGTTTTTTTTTTTTTTTTTTTTACCCACAACACAACTTAAACCATCACTTCTATAGGCTCGGATGTGGCTGAGAATGTTGTCAGTCTACAAGGGAGTGGAATTGCATAATAACAACTTTCCCCTTTTTTTCTGAAAGAAGGTGGATTCCAGTCTTCCATAGTGCTGGCGTCTGCTGCAGATAATGCTGTGTTGACTTCTCGGAAATGACGCTTGTACTGCAGTTGTCAAGTATGGCTTTGGCTTTAAAGCAGTTTGTTCTCCGCAGTGGCAGAACAGAAGCTCAGTCTGTTCAGTATGCCAAGGAAAAGGGTGTGAAGGACAGAGTGTTTGCAAGGTAAGTTACCTCCCGAGGATAATTTCAGGGTCACAGTTTGCATAGGTGTGCAAACTCCATGCTCACAGATCTGCAGGTAAATAAAGCCACTGCAAGTGAATATGGTGAAAAAGCACAACCTGGAATGAATGTAGCAGCTAACATAATTTTACCAGCCAATTGTGGTCAGAGACTGAGATTCTAGCCATGTGATTGGTCGGTGTGAAAGATCTGTCCCTTGTGAATGGGAGGGCTTTATTTTTCTGGCAGTATTGATTGGATCAGACAGCAGAGTGGGGTTGTGTGGACTTGTTGCTTTGAGCCATGCTGTCCATGCTGTCGCTGCCTTCTATCCATCTCTTTAGAGATGACCTTTGAACCCTGAGGGTTGTTGCAGAACTGTTTGTGATTAAGAGCCAACTCTTTTCATTTGCATTTGCAGATAAGCTTAATATTTCCCCAAAGTTAGAATATGTTTTGACCTCCTTGTGCTGTTCTCATTGCTTAGAGTATGCAGATTTTTTTCAGTATGCCCGATTAACGTAATTGCTCCTTTTAAACATGTACAAAATAAACAATTTAAATGAGTACCAGCTGTACAAACCACAATATCTTCATATATAAACAATTTAACTATTCATCAATAAAGCTTGTACAAATATGGGTGATACGTTAATAGTGGTCCACAGCCCAGAACAAAGGATCAGGTGCATACAGTATAAGTGTTTTAATGGCACACGCTATCTAATGCTGTGTATATCAGCTGAATTTAATGGGTAATCTTACCTTCTGTTTCACTTTAGTGTTTCAAAGGACAATATAAAGCAATGAGACAGGCACTGATGCTGTTTAGGCATCATAAGAACAGTGCATTGTGGGATTTCCTGTAAAATCCTCCAGCTGTTTGCTTGCGCCCTGCTCAAAGGCATCTTAAACAGCACTCAGTGTGGCCTCTTTTCTTTTATGACAGTCCTCTGTCTTTTAGTGTTCATAATGTTAAGATGATCAGTGTTGTCCTTCGGGACTGAGATCAGATTCAGGATTCACTGTGTACAGGTGTAATTTTCAGTACTCAGACTGCTTGGCCTGTCCACTTGCCTTTCAGAGCTTGCATGTTAACGTCAGTCTTTGCTGCAGGTCACCCAGCAAGCCCCTGGTCCGGAAACTGATGGGTGGGATGGACTGGGAATCGGTGAGCAGGAACTCCCTGTCAGAGGAGCGACTGGAGACGCAGAGCCTCCCCACACGTTCTCCGCCTGGGACCCCCAACCAGTGAGTACAGACACACGCCCATCCTCTGAGGGTTTGGAGCAGCTTGGTGTCCGTCGGGGCTTTTCCGATACATGACGTGCGTGCGTATGTGGCCGGTGCGGAAGAACAAAACCAGCTGTAGCCTTCAAAGCATACGGACAGAAGGCTGTTTATGATAAACCCCCTCCCTCCAGAAGGAAAACCTTGAGTATTAACCGCAGTTTCATCCCCCCGCCTACAGCAGGGACTCCATGTTCACACAGAACGGGGCTCGACAGCGGCCATCATCCGTCGGACATCTGGTGGACCATGCCGTCCATGCCTCTCCCAGCCAGGTCTTTGCCAACCACAAGTCGGCCTCTTCTACTCAAGCCAACAGCATCAGCCTTGACTCCTCCCCGTGAGTTGTTTAGCTCTTCCCCCTTTTTGTTCCATCTGTTTTCCTTAAAGAAAGGGTGGGGCTAAAAGTGGCTTTTTCTCTGCCTCCTTTTGTAACACAAGGACTTGCTTCCTGCTGATACTACATGGTTGACTTCATCTCAAGTAACAGTTTAAGTTGAAAAATACATTAAGAAATGTTGGCAATGTTTTTTAAAACGCATTTTAAAACAGCTGTAAAGATTAACCATTTCTGTCAAAAAATGGAAGAAATATCACTAGTTTTGACCAGGTTGTGGCGTGGAGTACTGCGGTAATACCATAATTCTCTGTTTCTGTAACTGTCATTTTGACTTGTTTTGCAAATCCGTTTGCAAATTGGAAGATTTCTTTGACAGTGACTCAACTGGGAGTGGACTCCACAAATTACAGCTCTCAAAGGCCACATAACTGTGTTTGTCAGAAACCTTCAGAAAAGCCTATAAACATGTTTACAGGCCTCATTACAAGTGTAATCCCTGGAGATGACGTACGGTAACCTTTTAACGGTGGATATATTCAGTTGACAAATTGTTGACCTTTTTGTGGTTGTATGAGGCTTTCGTATATTAAGTGCGGTTTATAGCCGTGCGCGTTTCCTTGCTGAAATCTTTAAGGTTTCATACTGTTTCGGGCTTGCTGGGCATGTATTTGTAAAGACTACACCAGTTTTACCTTTGGAGTCAGTGGTCTCACCAGTTTCCCATAAAATTTTTTGTGTTCACCTTCCCATCCTCAGGTTAGATGTGGCCTGTGAAGAACTCGATAACAGGGCCCTTTGCATTATGTTGGAGATGTACGTTCCAGTATAATCTCATCCACATCTGTCATTAAAAAAAACTGTTGGATGCTTCTGTTTAGCTGTTTCCTGAAGAGCGAGAGGCTCAGTGCACTGGGTCTGCTTCCTTACTGACTTCAGAGCTACAAGCTACATGTGGAAACGGAGCTCTGTTCTTGAGTTTTAGCAATGTGTGCTAGCATGCTACGTTGAGAAGGTCCATCAGACGCATTTTCCTCCTCTTTTCTTGATTTGTGAATCCTTTGCAACATGACTTAATCTTTTTTTTCCTTTCTGATTTCTGGACTTGTGTACTGATGACTGTGTAACAAATTCCCCCCCCCACCACCACCACCACCACCCGCTGCCCCCCAATCCTGCGTTTGTGTACAGAGTAGAACAGCTGTGTGTGCATGTCTGAAAAGTAGAGCAGCATGTCTGTATTTTTGTGTATGTGATTATATAGCACGAGTCAGCATACGACAGGGTGCGTAACTGTGTGCGTGTGTGTCTGTGTGTCGGCTCAGACAGCCGTTAACCAGGATCGGTCATGTCAGAGTATCTCCTTGTGCCCATTCTCAGAGCGGAGTGGTTCTTTTGCCTCTAACATGGTGGAATTTGGACTAGAAAGACTACATTTGCATTCAGATCAGATTTGATTGGCTTGTTATGGTCATCTTTCTGGACGCTGTGATCTAGTCTCCTTTAAACGCATTTTTCCAGGAGAGTTGTATTATAAAGGATACACTTTTGCGTTATTGTTGCCTTAATTTAACAATTGCAACATTTATTGTGACCCCTTTCAAGGAAAACCACATTAGTATACATGTTGTAGGGTTCATTGTAAGGTCTTGGGTTGTTTTTAGAAATAAGTTTGTTTCAGAATGCTTTCGGGAATGTTGTCATCGGGGCCTTCAAAGGTGTGTTTGTTCAGTATGCGCAAGTCACTTGAAATACCTACCGATGTACCCAGAAGCAAACACCGTGTGTGTGTGTGTCCCAGATCTCCTGATGCAAGCAGTGATGGGCAGCCCCCCGCCCTTCCACCAAAGCAGTCCAGAAGGAGCTTCTATGCCCAGATCAATCGGGCATACTCCCAGCAGGAACTGGACAGCCCAGTCGGCAACACGTACGACGTCCCCACGGCAACAGACAAGGCGATGGTAAGGGTCTCAGAGTTGGGTCACTGCACGGTGTGGAGGCCCATTGCCTCGGAATGGAGTCAGCGACAAAGCCCTTTGGCTAGGCCTAATTTTATCGTGGGGGTGACGCTGAATTCACCAGTTGGTACATGGAAGTGGATGTGAAATTGGCACCTAGTATGAATGTACAAATCTCTTAACCAAAGCACGTCAAATGCAGAAAGCCTTGTGGCTGTTCAGAGATTAGCCCATTAGCCCATTAGCAGCTTAAAGATAATATTTTTGTGGGGGGAGGAAATTCCCCCTAATTAATAATACTCTGTTCAAAGTGGAAGTGTTAGTCTTTGTGAAAAAGAGCCTTTTCTTTTTAGCAGCTGAATGGAGCAGTCCCTCACGACGATCTTGTCCTGATTAGAATGAGGCCGGATGAAAACGGACGATTTGGGTTTAATGTCAAGGTAACATTCTGCCCTGTTCCTGAGGCTTTCGTAATCACTATGTAACACATCTTGTTCTTTTACACATTCATATTTAATAACCTCATGCAAAATGCTTTGTTACTTACGTTTGTGTGAATTACCATACATGAATGAAGGCTTGGGGGTTATATCTACAGCTGACCTTCTGTGTGTCCAGGGTGGTTTTGACCAGAAGATGCCAGTGATTGTATCTCGTGTGGCTCCTGGAACACCGGTATGGTCCATCCCCCATTGGAAAGGAGGGGGGGGGGGGGGGTTCAGGCCTTCAGGGTATTCCGTACAGTCTTATGAGTGGCCCCTCTACTCTGCACTGTAACGATAATCGATAAAGAGGAGCACTACTGGGATAATTCATCAATAAAACACTTCATTAGTTGCCATTATAAGTACATAATTAAGCAGGATGTTAGTTTGGTGTTTAGAGTTTTAAGGGTTTGACAGCCTGTCTTAAGAAAGCAGTTTAATATGATGACTCTGGTATAGGTTAAAAGTAGGTTCTTTCTCGGAAGAGCTTTGTTTCTGTTTGATGAGGGATCAAGAGTAGGTGGTACACAGTCATAAGCTTTGATCTTTGTGTGTGAGTGGAAGTAAGCAAAAATGTTCTAGTTTATAGGGTTCACAACAGGGTTCAGGCTGACGTTTATGGCTTAGTTCTAGAGTGACATCACAATAACCCTTATTCACCCATAGTGCTTCCCCTGATCCAGTTCTGCCCCCTCTCCTTAGGCTGACCTGTGTGTGCCTCGGCTCAACGAGGGCGACCAGGTCGTGCTGATCAATGGCCGTGACATCTCTGAGCACACTCACGACCAGGTGGTTATGTTCATCAAAGCCAGCTGCGAGGGCCACTCAGGAGAGCTCATGCTACTCGTACGGCCCAACGGTAGGAGGATACTGCCCAACGGGCAGGGGGCGGGACAAGGGCAGGGCTATGTTAAAAATATTGAGTAAGCAGGTATATTCAATATCCATGTGTATCCAAAATATCCAATTCATGAAGCAGTTCTCTATAGTCCTTTGCGACCTTTGATGCATGGTGTCATTGCTTCTAGCAAAAAGATGTTCTGCATGTCGTTTTCAGCTGGGAATTTTGGTGTCTGCAAATCAAGTGCAGTTCTGTTGGCTAAACACTTGCAGTTAATGTAGATTTCAAAATTAACTCCGGGAACTTGTAGTTTAGCCGGCTGCACTAAATGTTACCTTGTTTATAAGTGTACAGCTTTGCTACCTCTGTATATTTAGTCAGGGATTCCAGTATCATGGTGAGGATCAGTAAATCTTAAATCTTAAGTCTCAGTTCTGTATTTCTACTCTCTAGTGTGGTACTTGCAAGAACCTCTCTTTTAAAAAGTGTGAAATTTTGTTATTATTTTTCCTGTGTGTGGGGGGGGGGCTACAGCGATCTATGACGTTGTGGAGGAAAAGCTTGAAACGGAGCCAGATTTCCAGTACATTCCGGAGAAGCCTGTATCCGAGCCGTCTGAGGTGGACGGGAACGCCTGGGCGGACGCCTTGAGGCAGCTGAGGGACGGACTGAGCAGCGGGGCACTGCTGGCCCAGTTTGACGTGAGTCATGTTTCCAACATGGCACTCGCTAGCACAGACCCTCACACTCACACTGTATTAACCACCTTAAACTTTTGAACTTTTTTTTTTTTTGTTTTTGACTCTGCCAGAATTTTTCCTTCTGAACAGCACTTGAGCCAGAAAATGGCAGCTGTCTCAAGACTGCTGCTGGGATAATACCATATCTAAAGGAAATCCTACGATTTCCTGCTGTTCTTCGGGCGACTTTAACTGCTTCCTGTTTGCTTCCCTTGATATGTTATTAAAGAGGGGGTGGGCTTTTCAGAGTGGGGCGGCTGAGATTACAGGGCTTGTTCCAGCTTCATGTGTAAGCATATTTTAACAGAGTGAAAGTAATTTAGATATTGTTTGATATTTCTGCATGTTTTTGCTTTTAAGAAAAAAAAATACGGATAAATCACTGGGCGCCTGGGGGGAGATGATGTTAAAACGATACCGTTGAACATTATCACGTGTGCTCATTTTATTGATGTTTTTCTGAATATTTTAAATCCTATTATAAAATATCTGGATGTTGAAGAGTTGAGCTTTATTTACATATTTATACTCAGTTCCATTGTTTAAGCAGAAATGCATGTTTTAAGATGCCGGGTATAATTGGTCTAAAATAAGAATTCCGATTCTGGGAAATTTAGTTTGTGTAGACAAATAATTCTGTAGGAAATTAAAAGTGTTAAGACCAAAGTACAGAAATGTTGCTTATTATAAATCATATGCCATGAAAAAGCATTAGTGTATACAGTGGGTAAATTTTAGCTCCTGTGGAAACCGTGATAAATTTATGTGCCAAGCTTCCAGTCTGAAACTTTATCATATTCAAAATAAATGGCAAAATATAAAGTAATTACATGACAGTGTTTCGTATGTGTACATTTTTTTTTTTTTATATTGCAGATAAGGTACGCTTGATTTGGTGCCAAGGTGTGTGTGTGTGTGTGTGTGTGTGTTTACATTTCCCATTGCTGTGCAAATAAACAATTTACTGTTCTTTGTCGACTTATGACCGCGTTCGATTTCAACCGACCGGTCGTAACTCGATTTGGTTGCGAGTCGGCATATGCGAAAATTACATATGTTAAACTTTTGGAATGATATCTGATGTCGTCGGCTGGGGCTGCGTTCGTCGAGTTTTAGTCAAACCAGACATGGCAGTCACAGTTGTGGTCGTGAAGTCGATCAGTCGTAAGGCGACACTGGCCCATACAGTTTTCAAAACCTTTAGGCTGATCTTGTCAGACTTATGTATTTGAAAAAGACTGTGGTTTAGCTTTTGGTTAAGAAGATATCACTTGTCATTTTTAGAACTTTGTAAATTAATATTTGCATTGTTTTCATTTGTAGCAACTGTACCGAAAGAGGCCTGGAATGTCCATGTCATGTGCCAAATTACCTCAGAACATTTCCAAAAACCGATACAGAGACATCTCGCCTTGTGAGTATACAGCTTCTTGGAGGCTTGCCAAACTCAGTACTCCATATACTGGTTTTGATACATGGTTCTTCCTCTCCTCTCTCTAGACGATGCCACGCGGGTCATTCTTAAGGGCGAGGAAGACTACATCAATGCAAACTACATCAATGTAAGCTGCAGGTGTTTTCTCTGGTTCTGACACTTCTGTGGTACGCTGATTTTTAATGTCAACTAAATGAGAGCGAAAGCCTGTGATTTGGTGAACAGTTAAACAATGCATGCTTGTTTTTTTGAGTCTTTGTCCCTGTTCCTCTCTGTCTCTCAGATGGAGATCCCTTCCTCGAGGCTGATAAACCGCTACATCGCCTGTCAGGGACCACTGCCCAATACATGCTCTGACTTCTGGCAGATGATCTGGGAGCAGAACACCTCCATGGTGGTCATGCTCACCACACAGGTTGAGAGAGGCCGGGTACGTTCCTGTGTGCCCCCAGTTGCTACCACTGTAAAAAACTTTTGTTGGAGAAGATTACCAATGCCTGTCCCATGTAACCCAAGCACTATCTTTTAGCAACTACTGCAAAGTAGAATTAAGTCTTTTTTTTCTGCTTGTAATAAAACGTGTAGGTATTAACACACAAATGCTGTTTCAGTAATTATCACGGTAGATAATGTAATTGTTCTGGATCTGTGCTGGTTTCTTCTGGAAGGTGAAAGACATCTTCTCTGACCTTAGGTGAAATGCCATCAATACTGGCCCAACCTGTCTAGCGACGCCACCTATGGTAACTTTCAGGTCGAGTGTCTGACTGAAGAAGGCAACTCGGCTTTCTTAGTGAGAGAGATGACACTCACTAACCTGGAGGTGAGATCTTCATCACCACCTAGTCCGTCGTCTCACTATGTGCTACTATGATGTGTAGGTTTTCTTGGCACCATGGTACAACACACAAGTACTGAGAGCGTTGCTATGGTGACTGTGAAGGCGTGGAACATGGGCTCTGGCTGCGTTGCCATGGAAAAGCTCTCCTTGTATGCGTTCTGCAGAAGGGTACCAGTGCTCTGACATGGCTCATGGATTGTAACTCCACCCTACCACAGAGCAACGAGAGCCGCCACCTGACCCAGATCCAGTACGTGGCCTGGCCTGACCACGGCGTGCCCGATGACTCCACCGACTTCTTGAATTTTGTGAACCTGGTGAGGAGCAGGAGGGCAGGCAAGGATGAGCCAGTCGTGGTCCACTGCAGGTATGTCCTGCATTCAGCCGTATTTGTGGTACTAATTGAATCGCTACCTTCAGTAACCACATAGTTGGATCTAAGCCCTCATGTGTGCTGATATTTCAGAATGTCCTTGAATGAAGCCATGCTTTGTGCAGTTGTCTGTCCAAGGTGAGAGTGTAAACTTTGGGTATGATGTAGCTGGAGAAATTGAAATGAATGTGCAGGAGTAAGTTAATATAGAAGTAAATATTAATGTTGGTTCTATTTATTTATTTTTTTTCCTGTTTATGGTAAGAAGTTTTCATGAACTCTTGAGTCAGGCAGTAGTCGTGAGGTGTACTTGCATAATGCGCAGAATCAGATTGCGTTGGGATTCTGCGCACAGCGGCTAGCCCGCTGTGAACTGATTCACCACGGTGTCAGCAGAGCCCAGAAATACCGCTGCAGCCAGCGCTGCTCTGCTGTCTCAGCCAGGCCACGCTTCTCACATCTGACTCACCCAGTTGTGCGCGCCCACTGCTTGTGTGTTGCATGCTTTTTGCCGGACGCTAAATGGCTTCGAATGTGGGACTCGACCCACTGGTACTGTTCCCATCGTCCTGCCCTTCCATGTTCCCTCACTTACCCGCTGGACTTCTCCAGTATTTTCTATAGCTTACAGCTCACGTCAGCATCGTTCCATTGTCTCTTGCAGTGCGGGGATTGGCCGGACCGGAGTTCTTATCACCATGGAAACAGCCATGTGTCTAATAGAGTGCTGTCAGCCTGTGTATCCCTTAGACATTGTGAGGACGATGAGAGACCAGAGAGCGATGATGATCCAAACTCCAGTAAGTCCATCTGCTCTCTTAGCACACATTTCTGGCCTCATCCTGGTCACATCATGTCATTGTTGTCACAGCATGGAATTTTAATAAACCCCAACCTTTCAAAGGTGCCAGAGGCAGAAGTCTTAAAGCTGCCATTTGTCTTAATTTGCAGTCTTCTAATGAGGATGGAGTGTCAGATGCTGACGGGTTATTTAATATGTTCTTTTTAATGTCTGGTTATATTCTTGCAACAGAGTTGCAACACACTAGTGTGTGTGCCCCTCCCACTGGTGCTCGGTCTTGTTTACCTGGTTACGTGCATGTTAACATCTCGTGAGTTAGCGACACCTGATTTTCCTTGTGCTTTTGCAGAGCCAGTACAGGTTTGTGTGCGAAGCGATTCTGAAGGTGTATGAGGAAAGCCAGGCTCTGGCCGCGGAGTCCCCACCTGAGGAGTGAAGGGGAGCTGAACGCCTGCCCTGCCCCTGTTTCTCGGGACCAGAGACTGTACTCCTCTCTGCAGCCGCAGGCCGGGTCACATCTGGACCCTGAGATTCTGGAGGAACCTTAGCACTGTTGCACTTTATGTTTTCTAGAGGAAATGCAAGGAGAGTTGTCATGGGAACTCTGGAATGGGTACACTTAGGGAGAGAAGTATTTAAGGTGTGCATGCGTGCAGTACGCGCACACCTGCACACAGCCAAGACTGCTGTAGTGCCACAATGGAGGAGAGTACTTCATAGAAGTTTTTTTGATGTGTAGTTTCCCCCTCAACAATCACTACCCCTGCCATTCAGAACAAATGCACAACAACGACGGGCCTACTTGTGAACGACACCACAGATACTTTTACATTTCAGCTACCAGTTACACACTGCTCACATTTGTTTGAGAAAAGGTTTTCCTTCCTTAGGATCCGGGTACATTTCCTGGAGGTGAATCATATTTTGCTGGCTTCATCATCTGTCTGCTGCTTTCTGCTGCTGAGGGATTGGGCAGAAGATCCCGATTGGCTGGCCTACGAGCAGAGCCAGTCTCACCTGCACTGCTTTGTTCTTTGCAGCTGTTGTGGGAGCTGTGTTGTCACAGCTCTCTGCGCTGGTTCCGGTGAACGCGGGCAGTACCCGTGAGCATAGCTGCCATCCTGAGCCGTCTCCATAGCTTTAGTCTGCGAGGTTTTGCATGTCTTGCAGCCGTGAGGCTGATTTGTCAGGCAAACATTCTGGTACTTGGAGGATTAATTTAAATTTAGGAAATGTAGCTATTTTAATTTGAAGAAAGTGGCAAAATCTGATCATGTCATTTCCTGCCTCTTTTAAATCTATATGTGGATCTTTTATAGAACTGATGCTGTTGATTGAGGGGAGTTGGGCAGTTTGCTTGCAAGTTGCTGTCCACTTTGAGTAAATGTAATTTTTTTTTTTTTTTTTTTTTTTTTTAAAAAAAACCAAAAATGAAGTTTTGTTAAAAAGTATTATGAATGAATAAAAATTTTTAGTTTTTGGTGTGGGGGGGTAC
>JABJVR010048062.1:0-25589 GCA_025773905.1 Chitala chitala
TTTTTTTTTTTTTTTACATAAAAAATGGACCGAAACGAACACAGGCTACAGAGCAAAATTTGCCTCACATTTAGAAAAATAAAGATTATTTGAAGAGTTATATTTTTCCTATTTCTTGTAGTTTGCCAACTTACATGTAACTGCAGCGGTCTTCTTTTCTTTCTACATTTTGCTCCTATTCACGTTAAATTTCTTAGATCTGTCGTGCCCCGAAATAAAGGTGTACTTTGTAAATAACATTACGCTCTGCGTTTCAAACAACGCCCCCTTGAAGAAAGTTACTTGTACGTGCAGAACACCCCCTGGAAAAACCGTGAGCCGTTCTACCAACCATCAGCGTCGAAGTGTTTCCAGATGTCGAGGAACTCGGATGCGGTCACCTCTGCCAGATGAAGGTAAGGAGGCTGTTGCGCTTTGTTGGCCATGACTGTTGTAGGGTTTTTTCCCCCCTCTTTCTTCAATCCGCTTCAAAATCCCGAGCTAACTTTTGCACAGTCAGATCCCAGAGTTCTTACTGTCAGGAGCTTGCTCTCAGCCGAAGCTTATAAACCCCACCCTCAGGTACTTGTCATCCTCGCGTGGTCCGGCGGGAGGCGCAGCGGGTCTAAAATCAGCACTCTTCTCCTGTGCGACGACAGGAGTTAGACCATTTAACGCAATCCTTCTACCCTCCACCCCGCCCCCCACGCTCATCGTCCCATGCCCTTACAGTATCTGCACTTCGGCACGCAGTTGTTCATTTAAGATTTTTTTGTATATATATATTTATTCAGCAAACACAAGCTGCACGCATCCTACACCTGAACACAAAAATTGTACGGATAGCGGCAGCCGGCAGGCTAGCAAGGGCAGGGCTTCCATGTACAGCAAGCAGCAATGAGAGCTCTCTTGCAAAGGGTTTTATTTATTTATTTATTTATTTATTTATTTATTTTTTGTGACTGTCTGAAGGTAGGAAATGAGAACAAGGTATCAGCTCCACAGGTGAGCTGTAATAACCAGCATGGCGCCATCGTGCCACTCTTCTGGTTTCAGCTCATCTGGGATGTTTACAGCACTCTCTCATAGGGTTAGCGGTCCCACAGCTCCAGCCGCGGCCTTGGGGTGCTGATGCAACGGACTGAAACTTTGCATCAGCCTTGGTGCACTGGAGCTTGGTCACACAGGGCTAGCAGAACTGCACGGTGGCATGGGTTCCAGGGCAGCAGCACAAGTGGGCTTATGGCCCGGTCACACTTCGCATTTAGTAAATGAGAGGGATGAAATGCATGAATTCACAATCAAGGTCCCAACTCAAATCATTAACCTTCATACAACCATTGCAAAACTTCCATTATGCCTGAGTGACTCTGGGGGAAGAAGCCGTGTGTCTGTATTGTGTGAACTAAGCAGAGAACAAGCAAATGTTTGGTGCACAATGGTGGTTTGCCATGGGTCATGGTTGCAACAATCTAGAACAATTTATGATAGCCACATTGGATTACACTAGTGAACATCTTTCCTCTGAAATATGGGCTGAACTACAACCTTTGTGAAAAAGCCTTAATGTGTTACTTGGGATCCATTAGTGTGTCCATCCATTACCCAACTGCTTATCCTGTACAGGGTTGCGGGTGTTGTGGTTTTTTTCGCCCATTACATGATTCAGAATCTAGACCTTCTGATTTCAATAAAAGTTTTTTCAAAGTATCAAAATAACAAAACACCAAGCGCCTCTTTTTATTCTGTGGCTGGAAAGACCCTTAATCAATCACAGCTTCCCCACGTTTCAGTGAACAAGGTATCCGGAAACCCCATCGTCAATACTTACTGTCAGTATTTTTCACCTTCTTTCTCTAGACAGTAGAGTTGCTCTGTCCTGTGAGCACTTATCACTTTCCTTCTGGAGGCACTAAGGTTACTTCTGATGTTAATTCAGGGTTACAACAATAACTGTGTCATTAGCCTTAACAATGGTAAGTGTACATAAACGTTATACTGGAACACAACAACACACAATACTACATGGGCTAACACTCAATAACATGACATTGCCCCAATCGCGCCTTTCATTAATTGATTATATTACTTAATACTTGATTATGCTTGGATACAGCAACAAAAGATAATTGAAAAATAATTTTCATATTAATTGAATATATAAAAACTTTGAAATATCTCACACGGGTGGCTTGGAACTACCCAGGCAGTTTAGGATGAAAAGCAGGGGACACCCCAGACAGGATGCCATCCCATCACAGGGCCGGGATCCATTAATACTTCCTATAATCCAACTCCCACTGTTGAAGGGGGGGGGGGGGGATAATAAAAGAAGGACTGAACCACTGTGATGGGGTATTATTTTGGAGCTCTTCAAGCTGGACCATATGTTAAATTCAGCTAAGAAAACAAAGCAATGTGTTTACGAAAAACTCTTCTTCTGCTTTTGGTCTGCTTGCTAAATAAAGACAGACATTGAGATGCACACTCAGCATGGCCATCTGTTAAACAAATAAACGAGCGACGCATTCATGTTGTTCCAGGCTACTGAGCTAATTAGCCTACTCTCGATACGAGACGCTGCGGTGGATCGGTCAAGGCCGTAACGCTACGCTGCTGTAAGACACGTTTATCAGCCTGTCACCGTGAACAGAAAACATCTAACAGGCCTCTGCGCTGTGAGCTGATAAGATTTTTGAGTTTTGATTAGGCTGTCTGTGTGTCTCACTCGAATACGATACCTAATATGTTAAGCATGGAACCTGGCGTGTTTGGCACAGCAATGCTCTGGATCAATGGTGGCATGGTGGTTAGCTCTGTCGCCGCGCACCTCCAGGCCTGGGGTTTGATTCCTGCCTTGGGTTTGTGTGCGTGGAGTTTGCATGTTCTCCCTGTGCTTGGTGGGTTTTTTCCGGGTGCTCTGGTTTCCTCCCACAGTCCAAAGACATGTAGGTTAGGTTGATTGTTGTGTGTGTGTCCTGTGGTGGGTTGGTGTCCTGTGCTCTGGGATGGGCTCCAGGCTTCCCTGCGACCCTCACCAGGTTCAGATAATGGATGGATCAAATGTGCTAAGCTACATTGGGTGTTTTCCAGCGCAGAGTTATTACTGTTGGGTCCCAGCATGTACAGTGGTGCCAACAGACCAGTATAGCTGGAGTGTAAATTTCTGAACTCAGGTTAATAGCATATATTGAGTATCTGTTAATGGGTCTGAGGCAATGGCTATCTTTCTTCATATGACAATGATCTTAATTGTAAATGGAGTACTTGGGTACTTGACCATTAGTCTGTAAAGTCTCACCATGGGAAAGTCTATGCTAAGTGTGTTTTATCATGGATAGCACATCACTGATCCAATCTTTTAAGTTCACTTGGAAAAATGTGTTGCATATAGGCTTGTCCACAGTAACTGACAATTCAAAGTGTAATGGAAAATATAGAGGTAAAATAATACATTTCCATATATGTAAAGCTAGTAAATTGTATTCAAGCAATTTTCGTTTTTAGATATTAGAAAGAGGCGTTCGTAAGGTAGACTGCATAGTACAGAATCTAAAATTGAGTAATAGGCTCCTATTCAAAATTAACAGCACACTTTTTCAGCTGATGCATGTTGTCTAAACCGTGTTGCCTTATGTCAAAATACATTGCAATGTAAAAAAAAATAAATAAATATACAGTATATATATATATGTTTGTGTGTGTGTGTGTATTTATTTCTAATGTAGATTTTAATAGCAAGAGTTTTGCAGAAAACTGCAGAAGGTAGTATTGTAAACAGACGAGCAAACTTGTCTTTCCAGCCCTTCCAATGGACAAAATACTCTAGTTGTCATCACTGTACAATTATTGGCAAACAACCTTGAGCCAGACATCCATCCAAGCCAGAAGAAGCGAGAGGGGAAGTGTAACGTTGTATTTCAGGTGAAGGGGATGACTGCCTCTTCCCTACATGGACACAGAGATTACACACAAACTGCCTCTGAAGTGGCCCTTTCTGACATCCCACCTCTGTTACTGTGCAGTGTTGGGATGACTGTGCTCAGCTGGTAATGGTAAAAGGTGCGTTATCGCTCATCGGCAAATGTCCCAGCGTATATTTCCTTGGTTTAACATGGAACAAGGCTGTGAAAAACCTTTGCTTCTAAGTTACACTGCAGGTCATCTATGTAAAATTTTAAAACACATTTTTATTCATCATTATTTCTATTCAGTTTGGAAACAGGACAGCTTCAAAATGTACAATGAGAAAGACTGAAAGGAAGCCTTGTCATTCAGTGTGGGGATGAGCATCCAAAGTAGAGTGTAAATAATGTAAGGTAGGGCAAGAACAGTGCAATGTGCAGACTGCAAGGAGTCATTCTAAATGCATAAATGGCTGTTGTGAACCTATGGGGCCTCTCAGCTGTGTCAACACTGTGATTAGTATTGTGTGTGAATGTATCTACATGAGTGCATGGCTTCCGTACAGGGATGTGTCCACCACGTAGGCCTTACCACAGTATTTTGGGTCACATGCCCAGTTTTATAAATATACTAGACTCTGTCATTTGCCTGGAACTTGAAAACTCTTAATAGCAGGTCACTGGTGATGTATCGTACATGGGCTGGTAGTGGGACACATCAGCAGTGTGAACATTACATGAATAATCAGATTGTAAAAACCAAGGATTAATGGACATACAGATGGCTATAAACACATTACTTAGCAGCTAGCTCTGCACAATCTACTCAGATATAAAGTGAAAAATAACTCTAATGTGGCAGATTACACTGAAGTACCTACACCCATTAATTATTTTGGCTTATTGCTTGTAAATATGTGCTATTATAATGTATTTAGTTATTGAAATACACAAATTAAACCAGCAACAACATAGATGAGTCAGAAATTAATATTAATAAACAGCCAGTGTAATGTCATTACAATGAACCGGTCGAAAAGGAGGGTTTAGGAAAGGAAGCTGTAAGAGTTCTGCGTCAGATAAGATGCTTAGCATTACATTTGAAAATTATTCCTAAAAAGGAATTACAAATAGTCCAAGCAGCCCTCAGAAGGACATATACCTACGGGGATTTTATGCTGACAAGTTGTTATGCTGCTTATGTGCTTAGCAAACATTTAGAGTATTTAGTGTTTTTTTTTTATTTTGTTGTATTATGCCTGCTCTGTAATCCATCACTGTGCCAGGCTGGCGGTACAGCAGCGCTGAGGAGGTACGTGTGGAGGAATGGTGATCACGTAGTGTCTCTAGAGTTCAAGGGCTCCTGGCCCACTGGGGTCCTAAGTGTAGCTCTCACTTAAACACGACCATGTCCTGCGTCCTGTGTTTTGTCAGGATCCTTCAGTCCGGCGTACAGACGATGTGGACTTCCACACATCACGAGTGTTTGCAGAGCGCACTTGTGGCCTTCACGCAGGCATTTTTAAAGATCCTCAGATTGCACCCAGTGCTTCACCTGCCACTGCCGCCTGCCTCATTCTACCCTGATCACTGATTAGTGTCACCCCTCATTGCACTCTGTGAAGCCTGAATCATGAAATAATGGCCAGAAAAGGCTCATCTTTGGAAACTGAAGTGTTTATTGGACCTTTTGACAAATTACATTTCTTAAAATCATTGACAAGCATCAGAAACTCATGTAGCAAATATGATACAGTTGGCATTATAGTAAGTAAAGCCTTGTTCTCTTTTCATGAATGAAGCAAGCTACAGTACAAAGAGCCAAGGCTGCTTCAGTATAAGACCCAATGTGCTGGTGATAGAGGTCATGTGATCCATCATCCTGTCTCACACAGGTTTACCATACTTCTAGTTGTTGTAGCATGTCTGATTTTTCATGGTGAATGAATTTTCTAGCAAAGCGCAGTGGGAATCCTTCTCAGGCTGAGAATGTTGCTGTTTCCGTAGCGATTCAGAGAACAGTTGATGTCGGGCTCGCACGCCCCACAGGGTGTTTCACTGCTGTTTGTGTAATAATACCTTCTGCTCTTTCCATATCTGCAGGACAAATTTTACCTCAACATTATGTGTAATGTGTATTTAATTATCGCAAAAAAGACTCTACATACAGTGCTACTGCTCCATAAGGTGACCCGCTGAGCCTGCCAGGCTGTCAAAACAGTGCCCACAGACTAGCATCCCACAAGCCTGGGGGACCACAAAACTCAATGTGTGTTCAACTGCCAAACCAAACAAAAGACAGAACTTTCAGTCTGCCATGGTTACTTTTAATCATAAAATTCTTTGTTCCATAGTCTGAAGAGTAATATGACCCAGACCTGCCTAGGACTGGAATGAACGAAGTGTAAAAATAGCCTCTGATTAGGCAGCATATAAAAGGTATGGGGATAGCACTGCAGTTTTCTTTTAATCATTCTTACTTACTACTAATCAGAACAGATTTCATTTTCAGCCAGGCTGAGAGCAGTCTTAAACAGTTTATTTTGTAAACCCATTGACTGTGTTTTACCCGGACAGATGCTAGGAAACTGGAAATATGCCATCTCATTTTCTAGTGCTGTGCTCTGCAGCCATAGCACGACTAACACCTTGAAAAGCTCCGAAGCTTGTGTGAAGCTACTGTGACGCGAGGAAAGGGGCCTTGGCACAGGAATCTGAGGTGCTAAGCCAAAAGACACACCGGACACCATGCTGAACTTTCCTCTCAGTCAGAATACAGTTTTAAGCAGGTCCGCATATACTCCAACAAAACCACACAACAAGAAGCCTGGAACGAACACAACCAAACGGACCAGAGAAGGAAAACCAAAATAGCTGCACTGATCTAAAGGGTTGTTTGGTTTCTGCTGCTTAGCCTGCTTGGTTAATGTCAGTGCCATTGTCCACGTCAATTCAAACTACTTCTCATTAAAAGCTGTGATGTTTCTTATCCCAACAAAGAAAAGAAGAATAAAACAGGCCTCTTCATAGTGAAGGACAGGCCAAAGGACCAGGGAAGCTTGTCAAACATTTTACTCATGTAAAAAAAAATAGTCAATTATATAACTGGTGCTATTTTTTGTGACTTTGACACACTGAAAGCTTCATTCATCTTCTAAGCCACTAATTCCCGGTGAGGGTCACAGGGAAGCCTGGAGCCCATCCCAGAGGACCAACCCACCCACATTAAGGGCAATTTGAACACACCAATTAACATGTCTTTGGGAGGACACCGGAGCACCCGGAGAAAACCCACCAAGCAGAGGGCAAACACGCAAACTCCACGCACACAGACCCAAGGCAGGAATCAAGCCCCAGGCCTGGAGGTGCGAGTGCTAACTACCACACCACCATGCCACCACAGCTGAAGCATTATTTTAGTCTATTTAAATTACATTCAAGCACTCAGCTGAGGCATCTGATCAGTAAGAACATTTGTCCTAAGCAATGAATTATGTTAAAAGCAATTTAAAGCTTCTAGTTAGAAAAATGAGTACTTTTGAATGTTCACTCAAATTTGTATGGCGTGTGTCTCAAATTACATTATTTAAAAAAGTGCCAGGTTTGTTAATATTCTGCCAACATGTATTTAATTTTTTTCTTTTTTTTTTTTGGTCACAGTTTCTCAAGCATAAAAATTGGCATTTATTTTATCAGCAAAATTCACTGACTGTTTACTATGTTGTGAAAATTTATGTCTTTATAAACATGGAGCTCTTTTTGGTAAAGAAACTAAGCAACTGCAGATATCACACAGAAAGTCTTCTCCATGGCGCTATGCATCACCTACAGTTTGGCCAGCAAGTTGCTAACAAGCCTCTGCATGTCCATGGACCTCATGCATGAGCTCTGCAGCACCTCCTGGTGGTTTGCGTGCTCATAGCTGGCATAGTCCATCACCACCATATTGGTGATGAGCGAGAGACCCAGGACCCTGAGCCCACAGTGTCGAGCCACAAGCACCTCTGGGACCGTGCTCATCCCTGGGGGGGCAGGAAGATGGAGCAGGGAGCGTCAGTGCATCAGAATTGAGACATCTCTGTACGCTACCAACATTGCAAAAACGTCAAGCATTAAGTAAGTGAGGAATTCAGAGAGCCGTGTCTGTTTCGACAAATCCTGGGATAGAGTTAAACCTTACACCACCCCACAACACCCCTCACCGTATACTCACCCACTGCATCAGCCCCCAGCATCTGCAGCATTTTACACTCTGCAATTGTCTCAAAGGATGGGCCGACCAACATGCAGTACACCCCTTGCTGGAGGAAGGAGGAACAGCCCTCCTCATCCGCAGCCTCCTGCACCACGCGCCATAGATCACGGTCATAGGCATCAGACATGGAAGGGAAGCGCACCCCAAACCTGGGAAGCACAGCAGTGCATATGGGCTGTCTGTCTACTTAACTCTTTAAACCTGGCTTCAGTAATTATACATTTTCTTATTGCCTTGTTATACATGCTACAACTTACTGCACTTATTTTAAGGACATAGTTATTACAATATAGTACTGCAACGTACAACAATACAAAAACAGCAATTATACCATTATGCATACTATCTCCTAAAAGAAAGCAGACAATTATTACAGCCAATACAGGTGCAGCTATAAAATAACTGACACAGAACAGGCTTCATTGTTCTCTCTTTGTGTTTGCATTAAGAGAGGTGAAGAGTGACAAGGATGACTCAGAGACAGTGGGAGGAGCCAAAGTAGACAAGATGTCAGCTCAGGCCCTGATCGGCAGAGATTCACCTCTCATCGTTGGGGCCGCAAAGAGGGTTTTGGCCAGCAAAACCCGGCAGGTTGATGTGGTCCTGGATCACCATGATGTCACCCACACTGAACTGAGGGTTCAGCCCACCAGCAGCATTGGTGACTATGAGAGTCTCTACCCCCAGGAGGAAGAAAACTCTGACGGGATATGACACCTGTTACAATCACAGGAAATGTGAAAATGTCTGACAACTATACACTTTTTACACTTACAAATCCAATAGGTAGATGAGATTTAAAGAAAAAGAAAAATTAACATTCTCTTTGAATCAGGGAGAACATCTGGATCAAGGTTCTCCAGGAGGCTACAAAGGAGTCACTCAACATTAGCAATGAGATGCTTTCTCCTGGCATACAGGTTAACACACATTCACCCTCTCCATTACTGTCATTATGTAGTTATTTCTACACACCTTAATAAAACAAATCTGGATTTAAATTAAATTGTGGGTAATCTGGTAGGTGCTTCATCTAGTTGCAAGAAAACTGAAATCTTGATTTGTCCAAACAAATGAATGGAGAACATGGGATAATGAGTATCAGAAAAAAAACCTGGGTAATTATTCTCATTCCACTGCTTTGTTTTCCTGCCCTGAGGGTGAAAGGTTAACCTAACGAGAAGAACCGCGTGATGAGTGAAGAGTTACTCTGTAATTTGAGATCTGTGCCCTGTTTAACATTAATAAGGCAGAAATCTTCAGTCTCATTCAACAATGCTAATTGACAATGAGCAATTTGTGTTCGGCCGGATACTATTATCATTGGGTTGGCGTAATATCCTATCTTATTGCTTAAACATCGTTTCGCTGTTAACTCAGTTTTGCCAGTTTACTCATAAACCTCTGATCCTCAGCTGCACTTTGGCTAACTGTCAACCTGATCGCCCACCAGTTTCAACTGAAACAGAATCTGTTTTTATCATGAATTCTCGACTCGTTCAGAGATCGAAAATACAACGCGATGCAAGAGAGGCAACCACTATGAGATCAAAGTGGAGGAAACTGCTTCTTTTGCACTTCAATTAAAGAAAGCTGTGATGGCACTGAGGCAGACACATAAATGCCAGCTTGGTTTGTCATGCTGCATGGCATGTCGATTGACTATCTGCCTAGACCACAAACGAAGCTGGCACCAACTCCTTGCCACTGTTCTTCTCCATAAACTATGTGCCCACAAGAACATGACTCTCTTTATACATCACTGTGCAAATTACCTCTGGGAAGACTCTGAGCGAGTGCATTCTAACGAACTACCAGACAGTGGAGGGAGTAAATGAAATCCATGCATAGTGTATATATTTTTTATTCTCTCTGTCTCTCTCCCTCCCCCACCCATACACACATTTAAAGACACACTGTCACGTATTTTGATGCTGTGAAAAATGGTTTCTTCTGTCACAGCATTTCCTTTGAAGAACGAGACTAATGTGAGAAAAACATCAGGCTAGAAAGCTTCCATTCCGCTATCATTATCGTGAAGATGTGTGTTACACCAAAACAGTGTGCGTCAATTACAAAACTATTACCAGAAAAACTATTATGTCAAGTAACTTATATAGTAGTAGTAAAAAGCAATTGCTCACATACAGCAATAAAGCACCAAATTTTGGGTCCCTGTGCATTAATAGCCTTTGGGCTCCCTAGCACCCTCTTCTAAGGCTGTTGGAGGACTGTAAAAGGGCCCTGCCCATACTGTGGCTAATCAGTCCACAATTACCCCAAATCTAACACTGATGACACCACTGTTCTGTCTTGTGCTATTAAGGTATTTACCAACTGTTTATCATGTATTTGAAAAATTGCAGTCCTTCTATCCACTGAAGAAAAATCAATGTTCACTTAAAACCAAGACCACTGTATTTGTATGATGACTACACTAAAGATGAGTATGATTGACACTGTCTTGAGTTGCAAAGGGAGGAGAAAGGAATGGTCTGTATACCCAAAAGCCACAAAATTATGGTGGCAGTCATTAGTATGTTCAATATAAAATTGACAATGGATTGGATGGCAGTAAAGAGAGTATGGGAAGTAATTTCTCTATATCTTTTAAAAAACGTTATGGATGAAGAGGTCACTATGGACAGAGCAGGACTCACTAAATACTACACAATAGCATATCCTGACTTTAAACCTGATTTTTGGTATGCGTGTCAGTGCGACCAATAGTAAAACTTTGAGCAATTGTCTTTAACTGCCAGTGTATACACATGGGTATTTTTTTAAGGAACAAGCAGCATTTATTTCCTCTTTAGCACCCTCGAGTCACATGACCAGGTATGTGGGAATGCTTATGCCAGACAGAAGGCTCACCTGTGCAGCAGAGTAGCCCTCGTAGTGGTGGAAGCGGCCCTGCATGCAAACACATTTCTTTCCCCTCAGTTCCCCAAACACCAGTTGTCCTGTGTGACCTTGAACTGCAGAGAGGCAGGAAAGTGGACATTTAGTCAGAATACAAAAAAGGGGACATTGAAGAATCATGATAAACAAGACTGCAAACCCAGAAAAAATACATCACAGCAAACCAACCTGAAGAGAGTTTGGTTCTCAGGCAAAGTCTGATTGAGCCATTGCCTGAAAATGACACATTAATAGAATACCTCCTCTTTGCCTTTTAACCTTTCAAGGGAGTGCTCAACTATTTGGCAGAGGCATCTTAAATTGAAGGCACTGCATTTTTGGTGTTGTGTTTCTGGGTGTGCCCTTTAAAAGAGTTGAAATACTGGCTATTAAAAAGTGTAAAAGGTTAGATACCTCCCCACTTTTGATTAAATACCACTGCACTTGATTGCACCACCAAAGTTTCTTTCCAGTGATACAGAGATATTTTACATAAAACCAAATGTAAGTGCTTTTTTAAATATATGAACAGCTAACCTCTTGATTTGAAATGCATTGAAATATATGGTAAAATGTAAACAAAAAAAAAATCAGAAGGAATGCTGTCTGGTAAAAAGTCTGTGTCTCACTATTAAAAATACCCAGGTCAGTGTAATGACTTAGTAAAGGGATTGGATAGATATGGACTCTTATACATAGAGAAGGTTGCAGGTTTCCAAACAAATAAAGGCACAGAATGGCTTTATTAAGGCTGACATTTGTGATGTAATCCTGAGGCAGTGACTTCAGTTCCAAAGACAACTCCCCTGGCCCACCATAACAGCTGTAGCTTGTCAGTTTACCAGTAACCTGCTTAGCAACGGGCTGCTCATTTATTGCCATTGACTCATTACTGAGTACATCTGCCCTAGGCAAGTCTCCGCAGAAAAGCCTGATGTCATTTAATTCAGAGGCATGTTATGGATGTTCTGTGTACTCTGATGCAACCCACGCTTTAAATGACTCCATTGATTTTATGATTTGCTTAATGTCACTTTTTGCTGGAGATGTAAAACAAAAAAATGTTGAATCAACACTGCCTAGAGCTAAAAAAAAGGACATTACTTAAAAGCGACACTAGCTTGACAATGAACGCGGTGGGTGAAAGGTCCCACAAGGCAAGAATGGCTTCTTTAACCGCACAGTCAGATGTTCGGCCATCAGAGAACACTGACCTGTGCTCTGGGGAAAGTGGGGAATCTCCTCATAGGGAAATGTTTGCTTTTTCTCCAAAAGGTCAGCCAGTCCTCCCAAGCCTGAGCCACAGATGACAGCCACGGTGGGATGTTGTTCTACACGTGCCAGAAGCCAGCTCGCCGTCTCTTTGTAGTCCTCATACGTGTAGCTTGGGTGGTGCAAGTGGAGAAGGCCATCATGGAACACAACACATAGACGTGGTGGAAACATCACCCTCACACTTACATGACTGTTGCCCCTGGTAGCATAGGTTGCATACCTTTACGTGAAAGGGCATTAGTGTACATGCTTGTTCTTGTGAATGAGTAACTGCACACCCAGTGTACATGTGTTTGTGTCCCTGTGTTAATAAATAATGTATGCTTGCATTTTGTAACAAGGCTTTCAAACATTCCACTTAAACATTGGGAAAAGATCATTCTGTTCTGTTGTGGGTATAATTATGATTTGTCAAGTGACCTAGTTCTGATCAACTATTAATTATTATGAATATCAGATGCAAAATGTTTTTAACATTTGTCAGTTGTGGAATTTGTTAGGCAATTCTCTTACATGGGCAAATTGAAAGTGCATGAAGCAATAAACGCTCACTTGTGCTGAATACTAAATATATATTTACATATACAGACAATCAGAGTGAGAGTAGGACAGTTAAGGACAGAACAAATTAGAACTGAATAGGTTGGGGTCTAAATTCTAGTTTATGGACTCTGTGTCCTTTAGAGGTTCAGATAACGTGTGGGATTACTGGATTATTGAATTTAAATTTGGCACACACAGAAACTGCTGATTTATCTGCTGACACACCTCTGGTACCTATAATATTTAACAATCTAAACTGTTTTAAAGTCCATGTGTTTATTGAGATGTATAGTGCAGCATTTGGATTCAGTGACTGACTGAAGCCTCCTTTTGCAATATGCTGCTTTACTTCTGTTTATCTGTAACTAAAAACTCATTATTCATTTAACAGGACTGTACAACTGGACCAAAGGTGGCCTGCTAAGCCTCATGTTCTAAGATTCTCTGTGTGGCACCTCCCACAGGGAATTCACAAAACTGGATCTACAGCAATCCCTAGATCAAAAGAGCCCTTAAGCACTACTTCACTGGACTGATTTTGGTTTTTGGGTGGGGAATCAGCCTGCCAATCAACTGACTTCACCCATTAATCACCAATTCATTTCCTCCCTACCACAGACCCTGCCTTGGTACTCACAGTTTCCCTCAAGAGTGCATGTATGACCATAAATAATGAAAACAAAATACATTTTAGTGAAGGTGGTGGTGTTATGGCACTTAATAAATTATTTGGGACATTAGTGACATGTTTACAATTTGTTGTAATGGCTATACTGTATATCTACTGTATTTGTAAACAGAGTGTCTCCAATGGTGTACCCTGAGCACGAAACGCCCAGTTGTCATAAACTTTTATTTCAGTCGAGCATGTTTTATAGAAGGGTGATAAAACTAAGAGACTAAAGAAACTTCAAGTGGTCTAAACTATCTTATGCTAGAACATGGGAACCTTAAGAGAATATTTATTTCTAAGCGTAAAGGATAGACATGAAAACAGCGCCCAGATAAAAAAACATAACTCTAGTGTGCAAGAGCTCGTAACATGTACGTGGAGCTGTCCACGGTGCTGTAAACAGATAAGATCTCCCCGTTTTCCGTTTGTGTGAAAGAGCCTTGCGGTCCTACACTATTACCGCCGACGCGCACAGGCAGTTTTCAGCACCTTACTGGCAGACATCGCAAACTTGTTACGTTGCGTTTTCCTTAAAAGGTAAATTCACGTTACATCGCTTAAAATGCATCGATTCTTCAGAAAGTGGTTATTTAAAAAATAACATAGCAATTCTTCGGTTAAGATACTAAGGCAAATTACACAACTCGAATAACAACGCATTTATATTACAAAACAATTAACAAAAAGTTTTAAACCTGACAGTCTTCAGTTGCTTCAGAGTTTAGTTCCCCCATACATGTATTTAATTCTATTTTTATTAAGAATAAATATAAATCTATTTAATCGTTTTAACTATTATTATATTTGAAATTATACGAATTGCTACCCAGATTTTGTGTTCATATAATAATGTTAATTCTTTCACCCGTGTCTTACCTGCGTACTTTGATGGACATGTTGACCGTTCCCGATGAGTGTATAGCGATATTATATGTGGCTATGTCAGCTAGGCAGGCAGTTTGATCTGTGAAATAGCACAGGTGTCAGGGACTTGTAGAGCTGGACTTGGACTTGTAGAGGTGCTTTGCGTGACGAAACGGCGTGACGAGGGAGGTTCTGGGATTGCGGTCAGTCAGAAGGCTTTGCCTCTAATACTGTTAGATCCTTTTTCACTCGGAAATCTTACGACCAGGAAAAAGTGCTCTACAGTTAGCGGAGGCAGGTATAATTATTCGCTGGAGCTGATGGTGTAAGAATAATTATACACAGTAATGATCAAGCTAAATCATAATTTTTTGTGAATTCCCTGTGGGTTCTTTTAAAGAGCATTACCACACCTAAGATTGATTGTTAACAGGTTGTAACAGTAATAGCCCTCTGTTACGTTTCCTGTCCAAACGCGTTATTTCTACATCAGTCTTCGTTCTAGTATGCACATTTGATTCTGTTAGTGATTGCACATGATTTTGTCTAACGTTCCTCCCGATATTAACTCTGTGGTTCCCCAGTGTTGGGGCCAGTTACTGTTAGGCGTTAGTTATCAATTCTTTGTTGCGCTCACTGTTTGGTCTTTGATATGTTTGTTGTTACCTTGCTTGTGTGCTCTCCTATTCGCTAGCTCTCTGTCTAGCTTTACCCTTCTGTTTGTTTCAGTCCTTTCTACCCAAGTCCCGGTGTTTCGCTTACTTTTTGCCCTGTGTTCCGCTAATGAAGCCATCCCGTATTTAGACCGGCTCTCGCCTTTGTTCTTCACACTCGTCGAACGTCACATCTTTATAAAGAGTTGTAAAAATCTTGAGTGGATGTAGGCTGTTTCATCTCAGAGGAGGTGGTCTTGACATTGAATAGGCTGGGTTATTCTGTCAGAGGGGTAGTTACATTCGTCTTTGTTTTGCAAATATGAAGACATTTTAGTTATCTTGCAGATATTAAGCATCAAAAGACCACAATTATCATAATTATTCACAATGTTACTTGCGGTCTCTATCAGTTACATTTTAAATGGATGATGTGATGACACCTTAAGTGTTCCGTGAATAAATTAGAGTTACTTGTTATGGTTCCATCTTACCACCCCAAGATCACTAGTAAATCTCAATAACATATTTCATAATTTATGGGGGGCACAAGCGGGGCTCGGCTTGCTGTGACAGGTGCTCTGTCCACCCCCATAAACGTGTGCTTGCCCAGATGCAAATCAGCTGTCAAGGAAAAATGTTTCTGCATTAAAAAGTAATTTATGTTGTGCTGTGGAGTCTCTGAAAACTGATGGCTTTCTCTGAACATACTTTTGTAATTTGACCAGCGGTATGACTTCTACCACAGTCCAACGACGTCACAATATTACCTGTTTTATATCGCTGATCCAAAAATACGAAAGTAGGGATAAATACCAGAGAATTCGAAAACAGAGTGGAGTGACTGGTTTATGTTCTGATAAAATACCAGCTAAGCATGTTTGGTTTGGTCAAAGTTAGGTACTGTAATTATTACCTCGTTGCTGGAATGTATCCAAGTGGTCAGTGCAGTGTTTGGCAGTATTTAAGAGACACACTGTCATGGTTATTGACTGAATAAATTGTAGCTGAGCAGTTTTTCTTTTCTTAGAATTGCAGTTCCGCTCTTCTGGACTGTGAAATACACTCCACAGGCAAAAGCGGAATCATCAAGATTTGTCTCTGACAAAGAAGAGGTATTGAGAGGTATTATTATCTGGCTTTTGCTTTTTGTATGTGTGTGTGTGTGTGTGTGTGTGTGTGTGTGTGTTTGTGATTTAAAATTTCCTTCACTAAGAGAGGTGTATCTGCATCCAGAGAAGACGTGGTTTCACTAACTATATTTGAATCCATGCAGCAGGAGAGATTTCAGTGAGGTTATGGCATTGCGATTGTAAAAGCTGATTACAGTTTATAACTGTTTCACTTCAGTTTTTATTTTACCTGAAGTATGTTTGTTATTTGAAATATGATAGGCTTTTGTGATTTAAATCTGATCAGATTATTCAAGCAACAAGCACGAAAGTAATACGTATTACCCAAGGGGAAAAGCGTTTATACAATTTATAATCAGGTTAGGCTTTGTGAGAAGTTTTCGACTTTGTCCTTCATCTGACATGCTAGGATAGCCAGAACTGTAGTTTGTCAGTATGGTGTCAAGTACATAGTTAGGGAGATCCGATAATTAGCAAAATGCAAATAATTAAAGTCACCCACAGCAGAAAACAAGAACAAAAGGTTTATAATGATTTATTTGGAAAAATATGGGCTTAATTTCATTTAGTTTTGGTACGTAATATAGCATTTTAGCCAAAACTTCTGAAACTTTAAATTTCTTGGAATGTTCTTTTGTGCCCTGTGGTGGGTTGGTGCCCTGCCCTGGGTGTCCCCTGCCCTGCGCCCTATGTGCTCTGGGATGGGCTCCAGGCTTCCCTGTGACCCTCACCAGGAATAAGCGGTTAAGATAATGGATGGATGGATGGAATGTTCTTTTGAGAAATGTTGAATGGTGTATAAGGGGATATGCATCCACCACCAAGAACCTGTGATCTACTCCACCAGTCCTGACGTTTTCAGCTTCCAAATTATTTGTTAAGCAGAAATATGAACATCATATCCTATGTGTTCGGTTCTGCGGTTGTTTTGAATGTTAACCACTGTCTAGTAGAAACTAGCAAGGAAGCTAAGGTCCTGTCTAGGAAACTTTAAAATTAATGGCGGAGTTGTTATGGCTGCGGTATTCCTCTTTTTCAATGTAATAAAAATCCACAAAATATATGTCTTTAATGTGAGTTTACTGTACTCTACTATCCTGAAACTACAGAACAAAAAATCTCGACATGAGTGCAGTGTTAGGCCATGTGGGGACACAGACTACACACTCACACCTGTGTCACATTTCATCACCTCCTGCCCACCACAGTTTGCTTTGACTTGATACCGTCTTCAAAATTTAGCTCCTTACTGTACTCAACACTCAACATTCCTTACTGTACTCAACACTCCAAATCCTACAGTCCACACACACTTTTAACTGAACTGAAGAATTGGAAAAAAGGCCACATCCCATACTTTACATATTTTTGGGAAAAAAAACAAGGTTTTGAAATGGAAAACATTAGCATCCTCTAACAGCTGACTGTCAGCTTTGTCTGTGTCATTCATTAATGTTGTTGCAATTAAAATCATGTTTGTTTAGTTCTCTTCATTTTCATTTGCCTCTTACAGCAAGTTGGATCTCTGATGCTAACCATGGGACACAAAGCCCATATCA
The DNA here is from genome assembly GCA_025773905.1 of Chitala chitala. Lineage (NCBI taxonomy): Eukaryota > Metazoa > Chordata > Actinopteri > Osteoglossiformes > Notopteridae > Chitala > Chitala chitala. The sequence goes on from JABJVR010048062.1 coordinate 17,741, forward strand.
TGTTTTGTTTCTGCTAATCAGAGACATAACAGTAACAGGTACCTTGTGAAATCGGTTATTCATACATGAAAAGGAAATGAAATGTAATTGGCTCAGCACAGTGTACTTATCTGACTTTCACAAACAGTGTGTTGCTATGCTGTGTCATTCAAATGGGACAATTTGTTCTGCCCTAGTGTGGAACCAAAAAGAAGTCCAAGTGTGGGTCAAGGTGCTCCCTCCACTTTATGGTGAATGGAGTTGGGATTCAAAGTTGGGATTCGGCTGTTACCTACCAATACAGACGTGTGATCAAGGCAAATGTCATTCCCTGGAACTGGCTCTCATAATATTCAGATGAGCGCAGTATTACATGCATGATAAAGAAACCTCTGAGTTCATATGAGTTTGAGTGTGCATCTTCTCTTATAACAATTAAGTTCACAGAATTTATTTTTTATTTCTAATGATATTTTCTTCATAAATGTGTGCTGTCTAGATGTTCTGTTGGTCCTTGTCTCTAAACTCACACAAAACAAGTAATTGAAATGCTTTCTTTTTTTTTTTTTTTTTCGCCGCATAAACACGGTCCATCTGAGAGAATTTGGGACAGTATTTTGAGCATGTTTTAAACAAGGTGCATGAAGAGAGCAGCTTGCAGATGTGAGGTAAGGCTTCAGTGAGGACCGTTTCTATGCAGTCTGTGTCCCACTTCAATGGCTGTACAAAGATAGGCCCCACCCACCTGTCCCTGGAAGATACAAGCAGCTAGTGACATTCTTGTCATTCACGTTTTCACATACAGCTGCCTCTCAGAGTCCAACACATACACACACACACACACACACACACACACACACAATCCTTAATGACATCATCCTGAGAACATACCTTGGATAAGGCATTATCTAAATACAAGACACACTCATACTCCTAAGGCAATTTACAACCACTAATCCACCTGAACTGCATGTTTTGAGATTGTTGAAGGAAATTGCAGCACCCACAGTAAACCCAGTGAACTGTCACATGTACAGGGCAAGCGTTTGTATAAACACATTGGGCTGTGGGTGGAACTAGAAATAACAACTCATGAGGTGTGAAGGGGCCAATGAAAATACCATGCCACCTTCACCCCAATATGTTTTACTAAAACAGCGAAAGATACTTGAGTCTCTGTTTAGTTTTCATGTTAACGCTGCAGATTACACTACTCAAAGGCATAGACTAGAGCGTGCATTGTAATTACACAGCACTAAAAATGTTTGCGTGGCTGTATTTTTCACATACATTATTGCGTCTTCTATTGCAGGTGCTTGGAGTGATAAACTGATATATCGAGATGCAGAAATTAGCTTGCATGTGCCTTTACTACATCGCACTAAGTGCTCATTTAAAAAATTTCTAATCATTTTTAAGTGTTCGCAGACCAACAGTGTCTGCAAAGCCCTGAACACTCAGACTCTAAGAATCCGAAATGGCTGAGAATAAAGGAAAACTTTCACTTTCAATTAAAAATCTTCTAAAGCATTCTTAAGCTCCTGTTCCTGTCTTCCTTGCAGACTCAAAGCAGACTCCATCCTTTCATAGCTTATGACAGCTCAGCCCAATTAGGATGGAGTATTTTTTATAGCAATTAGAAGTGGCCCCTTCCTGGCTCCCAACACTTTGGGAGACGTAAAAATTTCTTAATTGATGAACTGTTTGCTCAGTACTGGGGCCGTTTAAGGGAATACCTTTCAAGTTCTAACAGGAGGAAACAAAAATGTACCACACTCTAATGCCTTGTATTGCTGGTTACTTTCCATGTGAGATATATCAATTACTTCCAGCAGTGAAGTCTGGATAGTAAATAGCTTAACAGTTATGATACTAACTTTTTTGGCACTAAAAAAATGCAGGTTTACATCTTATCAACCTTGTTCCTGCCCTACATGTGTCAAGACGTGCAATAAAAACTCCTGCTATGGTCTGACAAAAAGCCCTTGTAAAACATTGAACAAAATATACTGACACATTTTTAGAACATAACGGATTAAAATAATTTTTGCATGCATGCATCGTAACGGCTAATTTTAAATCTTTTGTTTAAATATGGTTTAACTTTCAACCTAGGATTAACCTGGGATTGACATGTTAAACCTGTGTTTATTCCTAATGTGATTGGCTGTTGGATTCCACCACTCATCACAATGAGGGGCGGGCTATAAAAGATGTCCAGTCTATGTTTCAGAGCCATGAGGTCAACTGGGTTGATTTTCTTCCCTTTGTCTCATCATCCAGCAAACAGCCGTAACGTCTGAAGTAAAAAGAAAAAAACTATTTCAAAAACATAAAACAACCTTCCAACACTATGCATTTTGATGAAATTCACAATACCATACAAGAACGTATTTTGCTTACGCTGCATATTGCAAATTCAATCTAAAATTTCCATTTGGTTTATATGAATATCTGCTGACTGTTTGCTTTGTAACCACCCATTAGTAAGTCTTTTTTGTGTTTATATATATATACATATGGTGTACTTTCACAGACTTAGTGACAGCTAAGCAGCATGGTCAAAAGCACCAATCTTAAAGGCTTAAGCTTGCCAACATAAAATACCCTAAACAAGTAAAAGGTAGGGCTTTTCAAAAAGAGAAGTACTTTTTCTACTTTGTAATGAAAATGACAGAAGATTAAAGGAGTCATAGCTGCTGACTGGATATGCAGCTGTTTACAATTAATTAACCTTGTCGTAAAACACTTGTGTAAGATGTTCTCTGTGTTTTTCTGTTTTGCTGTTTGAGACGTACTCCACCCAAAACGTTACATACCAGAATGCATGCTGTAGAGTTGAAATGGCTTCATGTATTGAAACTTGGCATGTTATACAGAAAAACAGCAATGATAGAAAGTATTTTCACTTCTTTATTACTTTTACTTTCTCTCTAGTTTATCAGAAAACCTGCCAAGGTAATTAAAATGTGTGTGTGAGCACGTGTGTGTGTGTGTGTGTGTGTGTGTGTGTGTGTGTGTGTGTGTGTGTGTGTTTGTTTTATTCCTTGTATAATTAGATGATTTTACATCAAAGCTTTCACCCTCTCCTCCCCGATTTCTTGGCATAACACAGTGGGCAGATTTTTCTGTCTTTGAATTTCATACAGGACTACATTTTCTACAACATAACTTGCAGGTATTAAAAATTAATACATATCCTTTCTATCCATTATTCATTTATCTATTATAATCAAATTACTACCATTACTCACTTAGAAATAGGGGTAGTTTAACGGCATCCCATATGAGGAACTAATCAGGAAACATTCCCTGTTTTACCAAAAGAATAGACTGTGCTTAAAGTTTACAGGTCATACAGCCATCCTGCAAAACAGAATAATTTTCTTTGAATTGACATGAACAGATGAAACTCAAGAAAAATAATTCTACACCATTCAAAACTCAACCCCCATGCATGTACAGCCAGGCTCCAGAAAGTCCTCTTGCCATAACTGCGCTGCTTCAGCGGAAACCTGCTTGTGCCAGCTGTCTTTACATGAAGCCCAGACAGCATGTGGTTCCTTTTGTAAAGATGGGCAGTGGGTGCCATGGCTGAGGTCGGATCCTGGAATCAGGCCAGTAACACCATACTGCCAACTTTTGACTTGGCTGTTTTGCCATTTCCCAGTGAGTAACATGACGTTTTTATTATTTATTTACTTAGCAGATGTGTTTATTTTAAGCCACAAATGCTTTTACCCTTTTTGAGCAGTTCAATGGGTACAAAATAAGAAAATATTATGGGTAGCATTGTACAGTGGGCCAGGTCCGTATGCTGTTGGCTTTTGCTGCAGAATTGTGGGTAAAAAGGGGCTGGATCTCAGCGTCTTCTCTGTCCAGATGATGGAAATGCTCTACGTGTGAGCTTGTGTCAGCTCTTCTCAGATGCTGCTCTGCAGCTCACCCTGACAGTGCCGGCCAGGCCAGGCCACATCAGACTGCTGAGCACAGCTAATAAAACCTAATTTATGTTCTCTCATTCCTCCTTGTTGATGGGGGGTGCTCATTCTAGTAGCATATGGGTGCATTGGGTGATGGAGTTTTGGGGGGGGGGGGGTGCCAGACTGCCCAGAGCACCAGAACATGTCCTATCGGCTTGAGATGAAATGGCACTCCAGAGGAAAGTGTATTTGCATTCCTCAAACACCACCAATATGAGTCTTTGTTATCTTTACCAAATGGCACATACAACGCTTATTAAAGGTGTGTCCCGCCTTCTGTCACACCTGACAACCTGCTTTACTCTGATTGGTCCATTAGAGGAGCTCAGGATGTGGCCCACCAACCCAAGTCTGAGCTTGTGCTTCAGCGGAGCTCCATTTTATAGCATTGCTGCAAGATATTTTGATGAGCAAAAGTCTGGTCGTATGAGAACAATTATTTTCGCATTTGTAAATGCGGGAGCTCCAGCTGATGCTTTAAAGTGGCTTGTTTGCAACTCCTCTGAGGAGCCGACAGCATCTGGAGATCTGGGCTGCAGGATGCCTGCGTGTCAGACTATATGCGTCTTTCAGCGAAGCTGACGGCTCCCTCAGCAGCGCCTGTCACCAAGAAGCCATTAAACCGTTCAACAGCCTCCGCCGAGTGGAAGGACACGCACAACGAGCCTGCAGCTCTCTCACGCACCCTGCTGAATGGGGGAGGGGGGTGGGGGTTCTCACGTTGCTTTGTCACAGCAACACAAAAATATGACAGCAGGGAGACCTGGAATCAGCTAATAGGCACTGTGGGATCAGCACACTTCTGTAGACAATGCTTCCAATATACAGAGCGTTACAAAGGTGTGATTTTTGTCTTGCCTGGCCCTGCCACAAGAAGTAGCAGGTAGACATACGTTACGCAAGCTGTTCCGCTCTCCCTGCCGTGATCTTGACAGCCCTGTGCACTGTGCTGCCAGGTCAGAGTTGGAGGACAGAAGATGACAGAACCCTGTATGCTAATGAAGGGATGACTCAGTAATACTCGTTAATGAGCTGATGACAAAACACCGATGCCAATAAACCGTTTGACTACTGGGAAACACAATTTGCAGCTTCTTCCTCAGAAGAAACAGAGAAATAAGATTAAAAATTTTCTATATTTATTCTCTGGTATACAAGATATATAGGGAACCTTTATTGACTATTTCAACAGTGTTTTAGCTATTGGATTCAGTGTACAATACAGTTACAGCATTATATAAAAAGGGAAGACATTTTATACCACAGATGTTAAGATCTTTAACTTTGGAATAAGTGTCATGTTACAACTTTATGCCTGATAACAACTGAAAAAAAATTACATTTACATTTATTAATTTAATACATGCTTTTGTCCAAAGCAACTTTCAAATGAGTAAGAGTACATGTGCACATTAAAACAAGATTAGTCAATAACTGAGACTCCAGTTAAGTGTTGCTCTATAGTCAAAGCACACAAGATTCTGTTAAAATAGAGCTTAAATTAACTAACATGACAAACAGTTAAATACCAGCAACACAAGTCAAAATTAGCAATAGCACATGGACAAATAGCGATTTAAACATCTCAGCAATAAAGAAACCAAGCAGCTGAGTCTTCATATATATGAGCTCGTCAGTTAAACAAACTCCATTTGTTTCACTTTTCATGCAAGGCCATTTTACTTACAATATTAACATGATTTTGTTAAAGTGTCATACGTTTCTGTTCTTTTTTAAACATTCTAATTCTTTAAATGTATGGGTATTTTTCCCACTTGTCCAGTGACACATTTCTGTGTGTGGTCCTGTGTTCAGCTATTTTATTTTATTCAATTATATGAAATTAGCTTATTTTGTGACAGACATCATCAGGTGTTGTGTTCAAGGTGAAGGAGCTGCGTATAAATCGGGTTTCAGGCCCAGACTGAGGATTAATGTCCCTGGTGATGTGCTCATTGTTAACTGCTTTAGCGAACAGCCCACAGTGGAAATAGAAAAGTGACAAATTGACTCCCTGTACAGTGGCATCTACTAAAGGAAAAGACTAATGTAGGGTGAGAGCGTAATGCGGTGTTAATGGTAAAATGAGGAAAACACAGCACTTCTGACAACATCTTGACAAATATTATATGCCCTTCTTCTTATCCACCCTTCGTAAATGCAGACTTTTTTTGGGGGGGGCAGTATAAATGATTTTACAGGTGGTCATAGGAGGACTGGTAATCAGGACATTCTGTCAAATGCCAGAGCGGCCGTCCGACCTAGTGTGCAGACGGCCATCAGACCTACTAAGTTAGGTGTCATGTGCCAGTTATGTTGGGCTGTTCTGAGTCAAACTCCAGGGCTGTTTTCAAGTCCCTACAGGTGGTCGGCTTTGGTCACTGTAGCTAATCAAAAACAGACAGAGAAACAGGTAATAGGTAAATTTTTGTCTGTTTAGATAGAAATATGAATCAATGCCATATATTTTGTGAGCTGACACATTCTGCTTTTGAACAAAGCAGAACAGACCAAACGATGACAGAAGCAAGGATATCAGGTCAAGAAGCCGTCTGTCTATATTCCTTTGTGTCCATGTGAAGAACTTCCCTACCTGCTAGCTTATCCTAGCATGCCACATGGCATTTCTGACTTTATTGCATCACTTTCACACTCTTTCTCTCATTATCCTCTCTGTTTCAAGAGAAGCTATCAAGCTGAGGCTCTACCCAGCCGTGTCCATCAGCTTAATTAAGCCTCAAATATCACAGCATCTTTAACAGCCACACTCGCATCTAACTGTGTCTGCAATGAAGTAGTTGTATAAGCGTGGCTATGATTTTCCCACTAAGGAACAATAAGGTGTGACTTTAAAAGGTTAGCTTGAGTTTCAGAAAGGACTTATCTTATTGTAACTTTGAAAATGCTTTTAATTATTATCAAACATTTAGTTCCATACAAATTGCAAACAATGTAAATACACTGGGTCAGTAGTTTATATAAATGAATGCTGCAGTCTTTTATTATTATAAGGCTTAGAATTATTCACTGTAACACATATGCTCAGAGGCAAAGGCTAGATACTCAATTATATTAATGGATGACTTCAAGATAGCTAGTAAAAGATTGAAAAGATTGCAAAACAGCTTAAAAGGCATCATGTGACAATGAAGATGTGAATAAACATTGATCAGGGTTTGATTTGCTGTTTTAAAAAACCTCTGAGACCTGGCAGTTTTACAGTTCTTGATTGCCTCGTATGCCTACCAAATACCTCTGCTGGCATATGTGGCATTTTAGACTGATTGGTAAAAGTTTATACTGGAAACATCAGGTATGACCCAGAGATTGTTTTTTCAGTTTTTTTTTTTTTTCTTTTTTTACATTAGCAACAGGTGAACATTTTGCTTCAGGGATCTCATAACAGATCAGCTGAGATCAGACTTTAAGCAAACTTTAAGCACAGGGTGTGACAGCATCCTAGAAAAATTTACCACTTTTCCACATTCCAACATTATGAGATTCATTTCTGTTTTTGGGAGGAAAGTGGTAGGTAAACTGCACTTTAAAACGTTTCACTTCCATGTAATATGTGACATTGTTTGTGATGACTTTTAAAGCAGGCTGTGAGATTTGTTGATTGTTCAAAAACTACATTATTTTCATTTGTGGGAGCACGGGTACAGTTGGACAATAAACAGACAAACAGGTAAAAAAATTCTGGCTGTTTATAGAAAACAATTAATATATTGTATGAAATGTTTGACAGGTGGCATGGTGGTGTGGTGGTTAGCACTGTTGCTGCACACCTCCAGGCCTGAGGTTCAATTACCACTTTGGGTCTGTGTGCGTGGAGTTTGCATGTTCTCCCTGTGCTTGGTGGGTTTTCTCCGGGTGCTCCGGTTTCC